>LQNS02278182.1:1347651-1357813 GCA_001587735.2 Parhyale hawaiensis
AAAGTTACATGAATAAAAAGTGTTTTGTTTTCAATTTTACATATTGTGTGAAAATTTCAGTAAGATCGGACCACTAATAAAGAAAATTCCAAAATTTCGGGACGACCCCCTTAAAGTACATACTGGTTAGAACTGAAATAACTTTATTCATATCTACTGAGAAACAACAAAGCATTATTATCTTGTTGATACCTCTCTAAGATCATAATATTAAATTCAGAGAGAAGGTATTGGTGTCTACTATTCATTTGGGAGAATTGGACATTGCAGGACTCTCATGTTTTGGTTTACTGCGTTCTTCGATTGCCGTATAAATTTATAGTCAGCTGACTTTCATTCGTCTTACTAAAATTAAGGGATAATTTAGTTAACCCTTAGAGTATTAGAAAATAGTATGATTATCATATCATCGGATGCTCTATTGAGCCGACAAAGGATAATAAAAATGCATAACTTTTGAAAGGTAAATTCATTTGAAAGCGCATCCCCAGCAAATGATCTTGGCAGCATGTATGCTCGAAGATGATGAGGGTGACACAGCTGCTCACAACATCTTGACTATGCTTTTTATTTAACGTTGCCTGTTATTTTACTTTACCCTTGCATTGCATTTCAATTTCCAAAAGTGAGCTATGACGATTGGAACGTACAATTGGCAGCTAACCAAAAATTAAGCTAAAGATTTCATTTACTTAATGGTGAAAAACATAGCACGTGCCCACCGCCTGCATCTCAATACATCTTTAAGAAACCAAAAACCGGAAGCAATCTTTGTTACCATACGCCAGATAACACGAGATACCCAAACAAAGAATCCATTTTCTTAGAAAACAGACCGCAAGCTATCCAGGTTAGTATTTCATGGGGCTAAAAGAACACGGCAAAAACATTCTTGCTGTACTTTCAAGAAACCAGTTAACCATGAGCCAACCCGAATTTGTAAGGCAGGCTAAAAGGAGCCCAAAATGGAATCATACTGGCAGACTTTTTTATCTCTTGATGCAGTTACTACTCGGACTGAAGTACCAGAGAAAGTCTACTCTAAAGAGCGTACAGGCAGTAAAATCAGCCACTTGCACTACAGCAGTAGGTACCACGCGAAGTTTTGAGTATTAGAGAGCTAAAACAGGCCGGTGATATCCGAAACCTGAACTATGGAAAATAAAGCTGCAATGTAATCAGTAAATAGCTTGATATGCTAAAACAGTAAAAAAAATAAGCAACGATAAGACCGTTGAGTAATAACAGGAAACTTGAACTGAAGAGTACTAAACGCAATAAAACAGGTGGGTAATATGTGAAAACTTTAATTTTTGAGCATTATAGACTGCGATAGTATCTTTAGAAAACCTGAACTTCAAAGAACTAAGCAGCAACAAGCTCAGTGATATCTGCAGCCACAGTGGCGATGTCGGTGGTGGCGTGGTACCTAAAGTAAGGCTTGCCATCCTTGCCGACGAGGATTTTCTCGAAAGGTTCACGGACGTCGGCATTTTGCAGAGGAGAGTATTCGATGTCAACGTTGTATTCATCATCAGTGTAAGAGCAGCCACTCTGAAAAAAAAATACATTATTTTGTTTTATGTTGTGAACCTTTTTTTGTCTTAGTGGAGCTCGTCATCTGTATACCAACAGCCACTCCAAGAAAACTCCTCCATATTTTACTGATAGTGCAGACTTTTTCTTCAAGTAAGTGGACAAACTACCAAGGTAGAATTGAAAAGTGATTGATGGTGATTTTGGTCGTTTCACTAGGTATGCCTAGCACTGAGGGGTAGGTAAGGTAAAGTGAACTTGATCGCACCCCCTACTAGGAAACCTTCAGGTTCGTGCTGCGGACAAAAGGCAACTGGCCCCAGAGGGGTGTACGGCTGCAGTTGACCAGGGATCGTCATGAACTATGGCGCCATCGGTGGAAAGTTCTTATGAAATGATCCATGCACCTTACCCTCCCATTTTTGCGGGAGGTAAGGGCCCCCACGATCCGAAATGTCACTGGTACAGAGACTGTGAAATTTAAAAACTTACTGGACGCATACTTACTGAAAGTGCCTGATAAACCTGTTGTAAGCGGGTTCATGAACTTTGGGGATAACTCGCTGTTAGCCATCCCGCTGGTCACGGACTGCAGCATCACCTCTGCGCAAGATGTGTTGCGTGCATAACGCCACCTGGACCTCGTCCGAAGTATCATCAAGGTAAGCTATGCATACCAGTCAACAGCTGACTCAGCGCGCCAAGAGCTGCAAGCTCCCGTGGCCTTCGAACCCGCAACGTCCAGTGATATGTGTACAGCACACTAGTCTGCTGCTACCGTGAAGGAGTAGGCCTAAAAACTGTAGTCCTTAAAATAGAGCCTAAGTTCTCTTTTTTGCCGGTAGTCAGAAGCACATGGATTGCTAGTCTCAGCCAACTAACTTACAAACGAGAGATGCTTTTACTATTCTGATGACAAAAAATAATTTGAAAGCCCTGTCGATGACTATAGTTCCATGCATACGCAGTTTATGAGTGGATAAGGATGTTGATTGAAGTTAAAACCTTTAGGGTAACGTTATTGAAGAGATACAAAGTATGGGACAAAAAATTATAAACTTAGATAAATTTACAGCTGCGTTTTGCCCTGAGAAGTGTCCTACAACGTTGAAAGCTTAATCATAATACTTTTATGTCACCTGTCTTCTCAGAATCAACTGGTGCGGTAACTTGCCGCCTAATGTTAAATTTCCTCCCATATCTAGGGACAAGTTCTATGATTTACTAAAAGCTGTAAATTTAAAAACTGAGGTGTATTTATATGTAATTTAGAACTTCTAGGGCCTTTGTTAATGATAAGTATAATGACTTCATAATTTACATCAATGATCTCGATCTTAACCTCCATAGTAAAATTAGTAAATTTGCTGATGATACTAAACTAAATCGCCCTGCCATGCAAAGAGCTGAGGAGCTCCAACAAGACATTGACCACCTTACGCAATGGAGCACAACGTGGCAGATGAGCTTTAGTGTCGACAAATGTTCAGTAATACACGTAGGGCCGGAGAACCTTTCAACTCTATTGAAAATGAATGGAACAGAATCATCTGCTGTCACCAAACAACGTCACTTGGGCAAAACTATTCCATAGACACAAAAACACAGTCAGCAAGTTGACATGAGTGTGAAAACAGTAAACAAAATATTTTGATTCATCACCAGAAATTTCGAATACAAGTCCATGGGCATCATCATTTCCTTGTACAAGGCGTTAGTGCGGCCACACTTAGAATTTGCTGTTCAATTCTGGTCGCCACATCTCTGTGAAGATATCGATAGTATGAAAAGAGTCCAACGCAGAGCAGCGAAATTGTTGATGCCTCAGCTGCGAAACAAGCCATACGAATGTCGCCTAAAAGAACTGGGCCTGATCTCACTCGAGCAATGACGACTCAGGGGGCAACTTATAGAAACATTCAAGTATTTGAATTACTTCAACGACGTGCCTATGACGGGACTTTTTGAATGAGACGTTAATGATCGCCTGCGAAACAACGGTCAAAGGCTCAAGCATAAAGCTCGAGGAACAACCTTAAGTCAGCAGTTCTTTCCCTATTTCATAGTGAATATTTGAAATAGGCTCCTTTCAGACGTTGCCGATGAGGAGACAGTCAACACGTTTAAATCGTCTTGGCAACATTAGGAGAGACATCCTCCACAGCTAAGAACTCCTCCTCCTCCAGGAGTCGAAAACTCACAACGGCCAATGCTTCCGAGGCCACCTTCGTCCATCCTCTTCTCTCTTCTGCTCCGACTACACAGATAGTCGTCTCTAAGCTAAACCCCGCATTTCAGCGGCTATTGTGTTTGCCTGCGTGCATGCATGGTCGTCTTTTTGACTGAGATTCTTCTCCGTCCCCCTTTTTTTTCTTCTTTTTTTCAGTCATTTGTATCCTAGCGACATAATGGCAATAGCTTATAGAGGGCCGGGGCGTAAGTTCCGCGGTGTCTCTTTGGGAATGAGCCTATTGGTACGTCTACTGCCGCCTATCAAATCTAAACTTTATAATATTTTTAGAGCTTGCATTAGAAATTTTTTAAAACAACAAACAAGTTTGGGCTAGATCTGGCCAGATGAATTGCTTCTCTAGCCGCAACTTTTTCCCAGAATATAGTTTGACAATCTTGTCGTCGGTTTGCGAGACTCGACAAGCTTTATCTCTTGTGTGCATCAGCCTTTCATGGGCCGTGAAAGGGTAGGACTATTGTTTGGAATCGGAAGAATCCGTGCAGTAACACAAGACATGTATATTACTCATTTGTTGATTTTTAGCATCATGAATCAATAAACTGTCTCTTTTTTTTTCAGTGTTCGGAAATTTATAATGCCACTTATTAACTTTGGGGTGCTGCAAATCACACTTACTATTCAGGCTTTCGCAAATCTCAAAATTGCTTTTCAATACTTTGTTGCACATCACATCAACGCTATGAATGTGCCAAGCCATAGCAGCACTCCGAGAACGCAGACCTCTACACAGCAGTGCAATGTTAAAAAAACAGATTGGTAGACTGACAATCAAAAACACGGACGGAACCTGTATCTCGTGACATTCCTAGCAATTACTGTTCAATTTATGAAGTTTCGTCCTTAACTTTTGGGTTAGGTAATACAAGAGACAGATAATTGAACAACATAGTTACATAATCACACGTCTTTCAGCACTGCAATTGGTCTGGACGCTAACTACCTATCTAAAAGTACGTAAAATCACAAACAACCAGCGTCCTATATGCCCATTCCCGTATACTTTAAAGTTATGTGATAATCGAAGTTCCATATCCATGTCTCTCACCTTAATGAAAGTGAAAACTCCCTCCTCGCTGTTTCCGTTGACGTTTGTCTTCTGGAAAATAGGGAAGTTGGCCACGAATCCGTTACCTGGTCTCACATAGAACAGCACGTTGAATAGTTCATCATTGCTGTTTGGCACCTCCTGTAAAATAGAATGCAATTAAATTATTCCCATTGATTCCAGGCTCTCTCCTTTTCTTACTTACTACAGTACCCTCAATTCTTTCTCATTCGTCTTCGGTATACGTCTGAGTCACCACGATTGTACCGAGGTCAAGGCGGCTTTTGAGCCTTAGATCCTTACAGATTTAAATTTTGCAATAAACTGTTGATAATATATAAAATGGATAAACTGTTCACCTCAGCAATTACTCTAAAATATAATTTATACAAAGCCTCTGTGGATTTTTTCGATATGATTTAAAGAACTTGCGGCTAGTAGACGTACATTTAGCGAGGCAGGAGAGCAAAAAAGAACGGAGTATCCTACCTCACATGCTACTTCTTGTTACCGTACATTGCTTGAGCAAGCGGTGCATATGCGGTAACACTCTCTCTCTCTCTCTGCGAATAAGTTTGCGTTATTTCAGTTAGCTACTTCTGCAAGATAATTCTTTGGTATAACCATTTTTCATAATGGAAATGTTAACTATATACAGTGCTTGTTGAGCCGTGCGCAGACAAATGATGTAGTAGCTGATTTCGACGGGACAATATTGTTGATAGATTCAGCTTGCCAGTACGTGTTAATGCACACGTAGCAGCGAAAGCAGCTTCAGTTACAATGTTTTAGACTAAAATGATTACAAGTTTCATAAGAAAGAAATTAAAAAAATTAATTTGGTAAATTTCATTGCTCTTTTATCCGCTATCCTTTATTCCCTACACATAATACTCAGCAAGTTTGTGTTTTGTTAGGTCATGAAACTTATAAATGAAACTTCTTTGACCTAGTACGTTTCCGCTGGCTATCATCGTAGTAACTTAGATACAAATTCCTATCATACTTTTGGCATTACATAGGAAACCATAATAACTTGTGAATAAAGTTTCGTCGAAAATGCAGGCGATAACACCGAAGCCCTAAATAGATAACGGGGAAAATGGATAGCAAGTTGCTAGTCCTATACCATCCCTTAAAAGTCATTCTACTAGACTCACCAGCCTATATGAACCACATATAAGTGCTTCAAAATGGATCTAAAATTTTATATTTTTTTGCCACAAATCGAAGGTCACGCAGAGCGTTATACAAAATTGTAAAATAAAGGGTGGCCTCATTAGGCACTGGTAGTTATACTCACGTTGCTACCTAAAATAACAAGCTAAAATTATAATTTTGAATCCAATAATTTTAAGCACGTCATATTAATTTCTCTAATTCTATGTATTACGAAACGCAATAGATTCATGGAGAAATGATTATGCACTAAAAAGAAATTATTCGGCAACAAAAAGAATGAATTTAGCAGCACAATGCAGAATGAACATATCCGGAACAATGTGGGCTAGTAGTTATATACATCGTGTATAGAGTGACTGCAATATAGTAAGCTGCTAAGATTATACACAAAATCAAGATAGGCAAAATGCACTTTTTCGAAACGTCCCCCCACAAAAACATTGCAAAATACGCGAGTTAATGCCGTACCGGAAGATAAACTGAAGAGTGTGAGCACAAGTATACATGCCTACATGCGCCTAGTAAACCAACCAGCCAAGAAACGCCAAAACGAAACGGTGTAGAAAATAAAATGCATTCCTTTGAGTATGATGGAAACAAGCATATCATGTAGGTTAACCCAGATCCCCTCACCAAAGCAATACATTCTTGAAGTTTGCATTGCTGAAATCGTGAGTAACAACATCAGAAAATACAAGATTAAAGTTGTTGTTGTTGTCGGGAAAAGTGCATCACAACAAAACTTTACCCTGTTGAAGCTGGTGTCGGGGAAAGTGCATCACAACAAAACTTTACCCTGTTGAAGCTGGTGTCGGGGAAAGTGCATCACAACAGAACTTTACCCTGTTGAAGCTGGTGTCGGGGGAAGTGCATCCCAACAAAACTTTACCCTGTTGAAGCTGGTGTCGGGGAAAGCGAGCACCACGAAAGGCTGACCAGCAAACTGCTCCTGTAGCGCGTAAAGATCCAGGAAGCCTTGAGTCGAGAAGTCGTTGTAGGTGGTCACTGCCGCAAAGAGCACAACCTGGACCAGCAAAATAGGGTCAACATTATTAATTTACTAAATATTACGGATCACAAATGCCTTATAGATTCAACAAACAAAATATATTTGCATTTGTAACAAGGGCCGAGTATGATGAAAATATCAACAGTAAATATTGCAACTTAGAGACTCTCGATTACGACTTACGAATAACTGACACAAATGAAGGTGTAACTAAAGTCAGATTGACCGTTCACTTCAAGCAGAAAGTTTACAAAGATAATTTCGTGAAGCCGATATACTTCCGCTGTGCCAGGAAGGAGTGTACGGCTGCAATCGATCAGAGATTGTCTGAGCTGTAGCATCATAGATGGAAGGCTCTTTGACAATTGCACCCCTCTTTTTCCCAAGCGTCCCCATTTACAGATACGTCATAGCTCTCACATCGCAATGGACCTTGAATGTCAGACATGAAGACGCTGCAACTACGAGCATCGCTGAAATTTACCTTCCTGGTTAGGAATCGAACATTCAATGCTATTGCGGGCCAGGTGCAAAAGTTTCTGTATTTTTATCGAAAACCATAGAAGTCAATTAAAACAAGAACAACTTTTAGAAAGTATTACTACTCACAAGCACGCAAGCATTTTTATAGATGCACAAAAAAAAATCTACTAGGTACTGTAGGTACAGGCTTTGAGGACAACACGTCCGGTTCGAAAGACAATGATTACCTTAACTACAGAGATTCAGACTTTCAATAAAGACCAGGTAAGCTTTGTGCTACTACACACGTTGCGATTGTAACCCTGTAAATTGCGGGCTAGAGACTGCAATCACCAAGTTGGAAAAATATTAGCCCTTACTGTGCCTACACATATGAATTACGCACTTATGAATATCCTGCTATATCCTGCTATGATGCTGCAAATATCACTACAGAAATGAGGCAGTAGCAAGGTCACTAATTACACTGGAGCTGCAGAGCAGAGCAGTCCTCCCCCCCTCCCCCCACCGGTAGTAAAGTTCTTGACATCTTCAGAAGTAAGGTTTAAAGCTACAAGGAAAGGGTGAAGGTTGAAGCTGCAGAGTAGGAGTTAATTGAGGTATCCGGTAAGGGTTGAATACATAGGTTAGGCTTGAAGCTGCAGAGTAAAAGTAAAGGGCAAAGGTAATCGCTGAAATGTGAGGGTTAAAATAGTAAGGTTTGAAGGGTTTGGGTAGAAGCTACATTGTTGAAGCTAAAGCTTCAGAGGCTTTCAAAACTTTTGTTAGAGCAGAGGCATAAGCCACTGTCAAATTCGGAGACCATAGCTATGCACACTAGTTTGAATTTCATTGTGCAGCTGCAGCATCACTTTCAAAAGAAGAAATCCATGTCGACCTTACCAATAAATGTAACTAGTGAAATCTTGGTTTATTCTTTTCAATCCCTTAGTTTTCAACCTAGCCATGCCTGGATTGCTAAGCTGTATTGAAATGAATGGTGTCGGCACATTTTATGCTTTCGAATAACTCAAGAAATAATGCCTGATAAACAATGCTTAGAAAAAGCTGAGGCCTCACGGACACCTACAGCCTGTCGCATAGCACGACGTCATGCACTAGGAATAAGACTAGCACTGAGCCCAGAACAGATATTGCACAGGTGGCGTGGACACACAAGTGCAACCCCAACCTGTTGCCCATACAGCTCTTACTTTCAGTTGGCTACATTGGGCTGGAAATATTTGATGTTAAAGAGTTAGGGTCTTCCACCCTAGAATAACTCACCTTAACATAGGTACTCTTTGCAATGGTTAAGAGAGATTGGATCAAAAAATTAAATTATCAGAGCCTATTACAGTGTAGGCGGACGCTGAATGTATTTTGAAAAGCTTTGTGCCTGTTATGTGTGTCTGTGCGTCCGCATCGGTCAGTCTGTCTCTCTGTCTGGGGATTAGTTGCGAGCGGGAAGAAGCATGAAGATGATGTGTGCGCATGCCCTAGCAGGCTGTGCGTGTACGCGATTCGACGGACTTTAGTTTTAACAGCTATTGTCCCTGGTCAGAAAAAGAGCAACTTGTGAAGTGAAATTGCGGTACTATATCTTAACACTCGTTATATGAGGTCAAGTTAAGGGGTGGCATACCCTTACTGATCATGTGTTGGGACCAGGTGAAGTAGATTTAGTAAAGAAGTTTTTTCACTTTGTCTAAGTACCGGTAAAAAATTAAATCTGTGTATTTTTTATGTTTCCGTATTTGTCAGATGAGATTGAGTCGAGAAGCGAAATTTTCTTACCGTATCTCGCTGCTGATCAATCGAAACTGACTCGAGAAGTGAAATTTCTTACCGTATCTTGGTACTGATCAATGAAGACAGTAGAGAAGTGAAATTTCTTACCGTATCTCGCTGCTGATCAATCGAAACTGACTCGAGAAGTGAAATTTCTTACCGTATCTCGCTGCTGATCAATCGAAACTGAATCGAGAAGTGAAATTTCTTACCGTATTTTGGTAGTGATCAATGAAGACAGTGGAGAAGTGAAATTTCTTACCGTATTTTGGTACTGATCAATGAAGACAATGGAGAAGTGAAACTTCTTACCGTATCTTGGTACTGATCGAAAGAAATGCTGTCGAGGATGGTGCCGTTGACAGGGACAGCTGAGTAGTCGTAAATGTTGCCTTCGATGGTAGAATCACATTCAAGTCGGTCGTACAAAGCACCATAGGACAAGGAGATGGCGCCAGCGAAAAGCAGCAGCGAAGATAGAATGTAGGCCTTCATTGTAGTCGCATATACTGGACCTAGAATTGGATAGAACTGATTATGGGTAAAGACGGCCTGTAGAAGCTGAAATTGAAGTTAGCAGGACTAAAAATTTAAAACGAATACAGAAAGAGATAATTTTCATTGAGGTCTTTAATAATAGCTTCAGAAAGTTACAGGTAACGGTGCTATTTTACAGAGTAGGCTACTACAATTCTGACTGAAATTGGAATAACTAAAGCTTCACACGATGCTTTAGTTGTAGACTAGTGGACCCGTGCGTGAAGAATTCACGCAATAACCTATACGTTTGCGTAATGCTTCTAGGCCGGTGCGGAATCTCCTCTTCTCTTATTTGCTTCTTATTTTTCTTCTGTTCTTCATTGATCCTTTATCGTACTGGCAT
>LQNS02278182.1:1418148-1432950 GCA_001587735.2 Parhyale hawaiensis
CAACAAAACTTTACCTTGTTGAAGCTGGTGTCGGGGAAAGTGCATCACAACAAAACTTTACCCTGTTGAAACTGGTGTCGGGGAAAGTGCATCACAACAAAACTTTACCCTGTTGAAACTGGTGTCGGGGAAAGCGAGCACCACGAAAGGCTGGCCAGCAAACTGCTCCTGTAGGGCGTAAAGATCCAGGAAGCCTTGAGTCGAGAAGTCGTTGTAGGTAGTCACTGCCGCAAAGAGCACAACCTGGACCAGCAAAATAGGGTCAACATTATTAACTTACTAAATATTACGGATTGCAAATGCCCTAAAGATTCGACAAACAAAATATGTTTGCGGTTGTAACAAGGACCGATTATGATGAAAATATGAAGAGTAAATATTGCAATTTAGAGACTCTCAATTACGACTTACCAATGACTGACACAACTAAAGTCTGCTTGACCGTTCACTTCAAGTAGAAAGTTTACAAAGATTAATTCGTGAAGCCGATTAACTTATGCTGTACCACGGAGGAGTGCACGGCTACAGTATATCAGAGATTGTCTGAGCTGTAGCATCATAGACGAAAGGCTCTTTGACAATTGCGCCCCTCTTTTTCCCAAGCGTCCCCATTTACGGATACGTCATAGCTCTCACATCATAATGGACCATGAATGTCAGATATGCAGACGCTGCAATTTCGAGCATCGCTGAAATTCACCTTCTGGTTAGGAATCGAACATTCAATGCTACAGCGAGGCAGGTGCAAAAGTTTCTGAATTTTTATCGAAAACCATAAAAGTCAATTAGAACAAGAACAACTTTTAGAAAGTACTACTACTCATAAGCACGCAAGCATTTTTATAGATGCACGAAAAAAAAACAAATCTACTAGATAGGTACAAGCAATGAGGACAATTAACACGTCCAGTTCGAAAGACAATGATTACCCTGAATACAGAAATTCAGACTTTCAATAAAGACCATGTATACTATGTGCTACTACACAAGTTGCGATTGTAACCCTGTAAACTACCGGCTAGAGACTACAATCCCCAGGTTGGACAAATAATAGCCCTTACTGTGCCTACACATATGAATTAGGTACTTATGAATATCCTGCTACGAGACTGCAAATATCACTACACAAATGAGGCAAGTAACAAGGTCACTAATTACACTGGAGCTACAGAGCAATAGCTCTGTAGCTATTGCTATTGCTATACCTCCCCCCCCCCCACCGGTAGTAGAGTTCTTGACATCTTCAGAAATAAGGCTTAAAGCTACAAGGAAAGGGTGAAGGTTGAAGCTGCAGAGTAGGAGTTAATTGAGGTATCCGGTAAGGGCTGAATATATAGGTTAGGCTTGAAGCTGCAGAGTAAAAGTAAAATGCAAAGGTAATCGCTGAAAGGTGAGGGTTAAATAGTAAGGATTGGAGTGATTGAGTAAAAGCTATATTGTTGAAGCTAAAGCTTCAGAGGCTTTTAAAAATTTTGTTAGAGCAGAGGCACAAGCTACTGTCAGATTCCGAATCCATAGCTATATATGCAAACTAGTTTCAATTTCATTGTGCAGCTGCAGCGTCACTCTCAAAAGAAGACATCCATATCGACCTTACCAATAAATGTAACTAATGAAATCACAGTTTATTTCTTTCAGTCCCTTAGTTTTCAACCTAGCCATATCTGGATTTCTAAGCTGTATTGAAATGCCTGGTGTCGGCACATATTAGGTTTTCAAATAATTAAAGAAATAAAGCCTGATAAGCAATGCTTAGAAAAAGCTGAGGCCTCACGAACACCCACAGTCTGTAGTATAGCACTACGTCATGCAGTAGGCGTCAGACTAGCACTGAACCCCGAACAGATATTGCACAGGTGGCGTGGACATACAAGTGCGACTCCAAGCTGTTGCCCATACAGCTCTTACTTTCACTTGGCTACATCAGGCTGGAAATATTTGATGTTAAAGAGTTAGGGTCTTCCACCCTAAAATAACTCACCTTAACATAGGTACTCTTTGAATTGGTTAAGAGAGATTAGGTCAAGGAATTAAATTATATGAGCCTATTACAGTGTAGGCGGAAGCTGAATGTATTTTGAAAAGCTTTGGTGCCTGTTATGTGTGTCTGTGCATCCGCATCTGTCTGTCTGTCTGTCTGTCTGTCTGTCTGGCTGGCTGAGGGATTAGTTGCGAGCGGGAAGAGGCATGAAGATGATGTGTGCGCATCCCCTATAGCATGCTGTGCGTGTACGTGATTGGACGGACTTTAGTTTTACCACTTCTTGTCACTGGTCAAGAAAAGACCAACTCGTGCAGTGAAATTGCCGTACTATGTCTTAACACTCGTTATATGGGTTCAAGTTAAGGGGTGGCATACCCTTACTGATCATGTGTTGGAACCAGGTGAAATAGATTTAGTAAAGAAGTTTTTTTTTCACTCTGTCTCAGTACCGGTAAAAAACTAAATCTGTGTATTTTTCATGTTTCCGTATTTGTCAGATGAGATTGAGTCGAGAAGCGAAATTTTCTTACCGTATCTCGCTGCTGATCTTTCGATACTGAATCGAGAAGTGAAATTTCTTACCGTATCTTGGTACTGATCAATGGAGACAGTGGAGAAGTGATATTTCTTACTGTATTTTGGTACTGATCAATGGAGACAGTGGAGAAGTGATATTTCTTACCGTATCTTGGTACTGATCGAAAGAAATGCTGTCGAGGATGGTGCCGTTGACAGGGACAGCTGAGTAGTTGTAAATGTTGCCTTCGATGGTAGAATCACATTCAAGTCGGTCGTACAACGCACCGTAGGACAAGGAGATGGCGCCAGCGAAAAGCAGCAGCGATGATAGAATGTAGGCCTTCATTGTAGTCGCATATACTGGACCTAGAATGGGATAGAACTGATTATGGGTAAAGACGGCCTGTAGAAGCTGAATTGAAGTTAGCAGGACTAAAAATTTAAAACGAATACAGAAAGAGGTAATTTTAATTGAGGTCTTTAATAATAGTTTCAGAAAGTTACAGGTAACGGTGCTATTTTGCAGAGTAGGCTACTACAATTCTGACTGAAATTGGAATAACTAAAGCTTTACACGATGCATTAGTTCTAGATTATGCTTCCAGTACGCACCTAACCAAAGAATTATTAACGTAGAAAGAAAATATTCTTTATTTTGTTAGGAAAACTCGCAACAGAAAACAATTGCTAAAATTACACATGTTGGCAAAATGCAACTCGCCAAAAGCTTCAACTTTGCTAGAAATCTTCTCCGCTTGCAAACGACTCGGCGAAAGACTTGAGATAACTTATTGGCTATCAAAATTTAATATTCCATTAAACTTGCGCATGCAAACTTCAGTGCTGCCTGATTACTTGCATCTAACATTAGCGTGCGCTTGAGATTTCTGTTTAAAATGTAGCAGCTGCTGAGTGAGACCCTCCATTAACGTTATAAAACTTGGAAGACGTTACGCATGGCTAGAAAACTAGCAGGTCCGTGGTTTGTTTAAGGAAACAGTAAAACAATGAAAAATTTAGTGCTTGTCCTGAAGATTAATAAATTAGGGCTTCGGTTATCGAAAGATTAGAAAAAATGTAAAGCTTAACTCATGTTATGAATGCTAGAAGATTTATGGTTCGTGTATCAAAAAAGCTATTGGTTGCAGGTTATAACTGCGTTATAAAATGATTAATGGCTATCAGAGGATGTTCATTCTCAGGTCTAATTATATAATGTAAGTAATTTTCTTCGTAATCATACTCTAAAACGACGTTGTAAATACGTCGGAACCATCCAGCCCTCGACCCACCAAGTACCACCTCAGTGGACTCAGTTTGGAATACAAAATACGGATAAAAGATGGGGAGTGGGACCACCATCGATCGAAGCCTTGATCAGTATGCCTTACATTAAACTGGTTCTGAGCAGAAGAAATACCGGAACGGAGACAGTGTGTTCCAAACAGACACTTCGTTGAAAAAGTTTCGGACGGACTGACACACACATACAAGGAGAATACAATACATCCTCACTGATACTCAACGCGTGCTATACATACTGTAATATAACGCTATCTTGAACACACTCACTGCACAGACATCGGCCCGCGTTATTATGTTAACTATTAATTTTGTTCTCGTCGACAGCTACAGTTCTACAAGAGCAATTCTTCTTTATTAGACTACACATCGGCCCACTCTTACCAAATAGATCACATTTCTGATTAATAAAGTTTTGGTGGAAGCTGTTCGAGCCAACATAGTAGCCCAAACAAAAATTAAACTGCTTGCAATAACGCGAAGAATGCATTTATTAGTAAGAAATGCATTGAAATGTCATTGAAAATAGCCAATATTATCTGTGATCTATGTAAATCATTTTGGCCACCCATTGTTGACCTGGATTGACAAATTTGTATTTTTTGCCAATAATCACATTCTCTACCTCACATGCAAACAGTTTCCATCTTGTTTGAAGATGCTATGTTGATTAGAAAACAATTTATTGAAGTTTTATCCATTGTCCTTGAGACCTAAATTCATGTGGCACTTTAAGTGGGTCATCAGATAGAGTGCAGTCTATGTATATTTCATTTGAATACTTAAAGAGTCCAGCCAATTCAAGCACATTAGCTATCATGCGAGTAATCTCTCGTACGGACGACACGGGGGTCCATATTGTGCTGTTATTAAATATACGAGTACTTTAACTTGGCGTTGTTGTTGTTTGTCTGAGCCAAGAATTCATTCTCAGTTGTGTAAATGAAAAAGTGTTGAAACAACATGGAAGATCTCCAACGTTGAGAAGACCGAGTCCCACAAAAAAAAATTACTGTATTAAAGCTACTCTAATCAACGAATCCTGATAACTTTGGGAGAATAATGCATTAGCAACTGAATAAAAAAAAACATGCTTTCATCTTATCAATATCATATAAATCAAGTAATTTACAGCACTAGCAAAACGTTGGCCAATACAAACATTATCAAACTGGCCCCTGTACCCAATTCTATCAATAATTATTCTAGCTTAAAAGAAATAATTGCTTCCCATAGGCATATCAACCATTTACCACGTTGCAGACAGCCCATAATTATCACAGACAATATTGTCTTCATGTTCTCCATCGACCATACCCTAATTAACATTTACTCTGAGTCTTCAGGAAACAATAACTTTTCATTTTCATGCATTGCTAGTTAGCACCATAATAACCTCATTAAATTCTATGCAACTTCATTAGTGACGGTACGATACAGTGGCCGTTAAACGCTCACTAATAATGCTACTCTAATCAACAGCTCTGAGTTACATCATCAGAGATTTCCTCCACCAGCCACTCACTCTGCGATGGGCGATTTAATCAATACGATTGGAAAATCTTGGTTTCTTGTCGTGGCTTTTATAGGGACTGAAGAATTAGGGGCAAGTGTCGTGTTATCGGCGTGAGAAGCAGGCCACCTGCTGTCAGCAGACCTCTCCTTTGTCTCGCCATGCACTCGCTCGTCTTCTCACCGTCCAAGTAAATACATTTGTGAAATTGCCCAGTCACGTGTAATTAGGTCGGAAATATTATAGATTTAATCTCAAGGCAAAATATAGTGGATCGGTCTTCCTGTAGTTCGACTAGGGCGCTGAAAGTTCTTAACTTCCAGGGTATCGTCAGAGGTAAAGCTTGTACCGCATTAGAGACGCCAGGAGAGCAAGTTAAATGAGATCTGGGGTAAAGTAAAACCCAGAGCCTCGCACGATGGCCATCGCCGATTATACGATGGCGATGCGGTGAAAACCATCGCCATCGGAAAAACTACGATGGTACGATGGAAAATCGCAAAAATCCATCGGCGATAGCGATGGTCCGATGGAAATTGTATCAAACAATCAGCGA
This sequence comes from Parhyale hawaiensis, assembly GCA_001587735.2. Lineage (NCBI taxonomy): Eukaryota > Metazoa > Arthropoda > Malacostraca > Amphipoda > Hyalidae > Parhyale > Parhyale hawaiensis. The sequence goes on from LQNS02278182.1 coordinate 1,424,023, forward strand.
TAGCCATTTTATCTATTTGCGATGGTGTTTTAAAGAAGAAATCGTCCGATGAAACGGCTGAACATCCAATCGGCCATGGCATACGATTGTCATCGGTTGTACTTCCGATGCCGATGAAGTAATGAAATAAGGCTAAAACTACAGATAAACAGCCTTAGAGTTTATACCATTTGTTTTTTAGTGACATTAAAATAAAGAGTGGGTTACAAAGTTGATTTGGTGAATGTTTCGAAGAGGTCAGTAATGACATTTAAAATTTTTGTTGGCATATTTAGGTAGAATTAAAGCACTCAAGACTTTTCAAGAATAACGTTTTCACCGCAAATGATTACTTTTAGAGGTATTTGACTTTAAAATTGCCATTGTTTCTTGAGAAAGAATTTACCCTAATGGCCGTGGCGAGGTATCAATAACGAAGCCTCGTAATACGGTGCTTTCACTCATTAAGGTTAGGCAAGCAAGGACTGGTTCTGCTAATATCCTATGAGAAATATTCATAAACAACAGTATGAAACTATCGTGCTAGTTTCGTGCGAATCTTATTTCTCTCATACAAAAACAATGAGAACTTTAATGTCAAATATCTCGAAAATCAAGCATTTGCGGTGAAAACATTATTCGTGAAAAACGTCTTAGAACGCCCTATTTTACCTAAATATGTCAACAAAAATACTAAATGTTATTATTAACCTCTTCGGAAAACGACCGATTATTTTAATACATTCCCCAGATCTAACAATGTAAATTGCTATTAAGAACTTGAAAGGTCGGTAAATTTGGAGCATATTAGCTATTAGGCAACTAATAAATAAACCTTGTAAAGCAGGCTTTAATTAACCCTAATAACCTTGGCCTTACATTTCCCACCTTTTATCAGGAAGGAATAGTATTACTGGTGTAAAAATCGCACACAGGACGAAGTTATAAATTATTAAGAGATGCTGCTTTTATTCGATGTCTGTGGTTTGAGATCTTTGTATTTTTGAAGTGTGTTAATGCGATGGTCCATCGCCGATTGTGACGCCCTACGATGGCCATCGCCGATGATTATTTCATCGTAGGTCATCGAAGATGAAAATTGGCGATGTTTTTTTCCCATGGCGATGGAGCAATGGTGTTGTATTCTCCACCGTAAGTACGATGGCGATGGCCATCGTACCATCGATTTTGCCATCGTACTTACCCATCGTAACATCGTAACATAGTCGGAGATGCCGAGCTCTGGTAAAACCCGACTGTTACGCAATTATTGCCGGTCTCCGTTTTGCATGAGTTATCAAAGGGTTATTCCCAAAATATTTTTACTTATTCAAAGCCAGCAATTAAATAGTTATACCATAAAGTGCAGCGGGCAAGAGACTATACTTTCAAAGCCACTGAATTGTGCTTGGACTGTCATGAGAGTATTGAAACTCAACAGGCAAAACTTATTATTTATGGAATCATAATACTAAAGAAAAGTCATGGTGTAGATTATTCCAAAGTAATTGTATTAAGTGTTTTAGGTAGCTGCCTATTAAATGCAGCGTCTGACGGGTCGCTCAATTCTTATCTCCAGAATCATGAACTGAGGGGTCATGGTAGCCTATTCCATCGTAACTTAAATTTTAAAACGATTATTTGCCCATCGATATAAAGTGTAGCTAGTCCACAGACAATATATTCGGAACCCCTATATCGTACGCCCGTTCTCCGTACAGCATCAATATCCGATCAATTTCTTCTCCAGATAATAGACATGTCATAGCGCAGCCTTTTCCATCATATGTTAAGCGGGCGCTCCGTCCCTGAAACTTTCCTCTAACGCTGAACAACAGAAGTTTTATCAACCTTAGCAGATGTCTGCTACCCAATCAAGTGTCTGACTTCACATGTGATAGCGTCTCGGCGAGAACAACAACTCTTCCCTTATCGCCTGTGTGAACTTAACACGCAGCCGAGTGACGCTTCAGTTTGCTAATCACTGTATATGATCAGGTGTTTTTGCAACACAAGGGAAGACAGAAATACAGTACAACGCATTTATTATCGAAGCATAAAATTTATAAGGCCTGCATGATGAAGACAGAATTTTCACCCTCAATGATGATAACTGAGATCAAACTTATGAATTAATACATTTCACTTTGAAAGCTGAACTCTAGTATCACATAGTAACGATAATTGGAGCAGAAGATTCATAAGAACAACATGAAAACAAAAGTCTACCACTATGTAATAATAATGCGAAAAAAACTATTTTCAAATCCCGGTGAAAGTAAACGTCTTACACGATTTAGGGATAATTGGAGGAGAAGGTTCTTCAAGATGCTTCAATATAATAATCTTACACTATGTAATAATGGTGTATAAACTTCTTCAAAGGCAGTTGAGAACAGAATTTCATTTCGCCGTAATAATCATTGAAAGCTAAGCCTCTTGTAGTTTTTTGACGCTAGCCTTTTTGAAACATTGTATACTAATTAGTTATTGAGAGGTTTTTTCAAACTCACGGGGAGATGGAAATTTAATATGAGGTGATGATAATAATAATATGAACAAAAGGTTTTCTGAACTTACTGTTCTCAAGTTAAACACAAACATAGTCCTCAATTCAAGTCAGCTACGCCCGTTGCTTAATTGAAAATCTTAATCTTCTTGGAAAAGTAAGTTTTGCATATGTTTTTCTCATTGCCCTTTTACGTGTTAGTATTTTGCTTAATTTTCCTGCTTCAAAACAACAGTATATTTTGTCGTATCCTACCAAACAAAACTGTTTGCAGACCAAATGTTTCGCTGAAACATTAGGCGTTAAGTCAATTGGCATAGCAAGTATCACTGGTAAAGTTTCAGATGACTCTTCATAAATGAAATAGCATCAGAGCTTGCAGTGCACTTTTCAGTGTTCGAACAGACAGAGCAATGAATTCGAACAGCGTCAAGTAAGAACGTACGAGCGAAGGCTGTCGTGTTAAGCGACGAGCTTCAATAATACATGCAGGTCCCAAAATAACTAACTAGTGTAAATTCCCAGAGCGACAAAACCAATTGCATAATCTGTGCCTTTCAATTGAAAATAATCAGTCTTCCATTTGTGTTTCTTTTACAGAGATGAACGACACTGTAATGTACTTTCTTGCCTGTGTAAACTCATATATTAAATTACATATTACTGGAACGACAGGGAGACTGTATTAATACTCTCACTATACCAGCGAAGGTAAAGTCAACTTGACCGCACCTCCTATTGGGAAATTCACAAGCACTGGTCCGTGCTGCAGACATTGGCCTACTCGGAGTGTACGGCTGCAATCGACCACTGATCGTCAAAACTATGACATCATCGACAGTAGGCTCTTATGGGAGGACCCGTGCCCCCTACCCTCCTATGTCCGGGAAAGGTAAGTACCTCCACGGCAGCTGTGCAGATATGAAATTCTGAGTCGGCGTCAAGCGCATCCAGCGGTCGCTTACCTGGATTGGCATTCAGACCTGTAGCTTTCAGAGTCACGAGCTCAGCACTCTAAACTGCCGCTACTGCGGCCATAAACTTGTTCAAGAAATTCCCTCAAGCGAAACTTGCCAGACATAGCAATACTCATCCAATTTACTGACCCATTAAATAGTGATATCTTATAAAATAAATTAAAAGTTATCAAACTTAAGCTTGTAAGCAATATTTTTCGGAAAAATATAAGCAAGTAAATCACCGAAGCAGGCTTCCCAGCCTAGCTGGTTTTTCTATGCTGAAGTCATACAATTACGAAATTTTGTTTAGTTTTCAACTATAATGTAATGATTCTGTGTGTAGTAATATCGCCATCCAAACTAAGCTGTTAATATATTTTTTATGTAAGTTCAATGTAACCCATCACAATCTTCAAGAGTATCCCATTTTGCATTTATCTGGTCGTAAACGTCTTCATCAAATGCTGTCTCACTAACCAGCTACAAAGTAAGGACCTCCCATGCTCCCTCAAATTTATCTAAAGTTGTCCGAGATTCCACGGGAAGTGCAGTATTATAAAGTTCTATTGCGCAAGGGAGGAAACTGATGCAAAAACCTGTATCCTTCGCCTGCCATCTGCCATATCATCTGAAGCATCAGCCAAGTGCTTGTTGTCCCTTGTTTTTCTTTGTTACGAACTCTATCCAAACTTTTATTTGAAAAGTTCCCCGAGATGTGCCAAGAGTTACCCTAAACTCGTGCACTCCATTGCCGCTTCATCGCATGGGAATATCTCGACCTCTAGGCAAGCTTCCAACTAAATCGTTCACTGAGGAAGTGCTTTAAACTTGGAGCAGACCCGGTGTGCGGAGCTGCGGCATTGTCTTATTCTTGTAGGGCTTTCAAGGGTTCGACAGCTGCGCCATACTCCGTGATGCTTCCTGTCATTTGCCATCGAGTACTACAGACGAATTTGTATTGTCAGTTATATGTAAATTCCAATAGTACATACTGTGTAAACATATTTTGATTAAGCAGTCCTCTAGATTTTCACACTGTCATTCATCCACAAAGCCAACGCATTTAAAATACAGTGACGCACAATAAAAAACACTCCGTCAAAAATTAGTGAGTACGTGCTCAGTTTTGCATTTGCCATATCTTCTGAACACGAACCTGACTAGAATGACAATAGAGTCTTTTTTGGGAGCTTCATGTACGCTTATATGTTTAGACTTTTTGCGACTGTATATACTGTATCATAAGGAAGTTTTCATTGAAAGTCTTCTGGGTTTTTTTGTTTATTTATTTAACCCCAAGATTTAGAGCTGTTAAGCATAGCCGTCTTCAGGGAAACCAAGGAGATTTACTACTAAAGCTCGTTGATTTCCCTGAAGATGGGCTATGCTTAATAGCTGGAAAGCTTGGAGTTAAATAAATAAATGAAAAACCCAGAAGACTTTCAATGAAAACTTCCTTATGAATACACCTGGGTGTCAACACATATCTCAAGAAATACTGTATCATATGTATGTAAATTTTTTCTGTGTGCATACTAGTAGATGGCAGATACAGAGAGTAGCACTAAAGTGTTTATACATATATCTATAGAAACTAAGTGCTTGGGAACTATAAAATGGTTTCAAAGTCGTCTTTCCCACTGTTGTATTCGCAATTTTGTGCCAATCCCAACACGCACTTACTTCATTCCTCAGCATCTGAAGTAGCGGTTGCATGGCCCGTACCCGCATCACTTATAAGTGGTCTTAATTCCATCATCGAGACCTCGGCAGCTTCGCCATTTTTCCTGTTTTATTCTCTTATATTTCAAATTTTCAAGACCATATCTTAATACCGCTTTCCTCCTTTGTACTCAATGATTTTGCTCATCTCCAACGCTTGAATTCTATAAGGTTTTTACTGTAGAAGCTTTATGCATTCCTCTGTGTTATTAGCTGCACTCATCCAGCTGTTCCGAAAGATCTGCTCCATTGATCAATATTAGTCATTAGTTCATAAGCCAAGCATTAGTCTCTCATTATATTCTACTTTTTTAGCACACTGTTGAATATCCGAGTAAGCTCATGCGCAATAAGCATGAGCAATACAATTAATAACATAACTGCTTGAGTGCATGCAAGAATAAGCAAGGCAAATTTTCCAGAGTTCGAAGAAAATTGAATTATGCGCAGTTTAAACTGTGTGAGGCAATTTGCTTCTGTCATAAAGTGTTTAAATTTATCAGTATTCTGCAGTCATTATAATATTTTTTCACTCCGCTAACAAGACAAAGCGATTATTCAAGGGCAAACGTAGGAGAAAAAAAATTACACATGAGTCTTAAATTTGATTAAGTTGGAAAATAGAAAATGAGGGCTAATGGAGGAAATTGACACACTGAAAATGCAGAGAATCTTTAGTAGCTAATAGCATGGAAAATATAAAAGCTCCTTTGGACTTTATTAAAGTCCAAATAAAAATCCCATTTATTTATTATTTATTTTTTTTTAATTGGAAACTCTCAGAACTTTTCACATTATCCGAGATAATTTACTACTGAAAATGACTATTTGCTTTTTAATTATATGCAGTTTTCAGCTATAGTATTATACTAATTCTCACCTTTAGCTGCATATCATATTTTAATAACAATATTAGTGTAAATAATAATATTAATAACAGTAGGTAGTAATAATAACCATAATATTAACAATTTTATTAAGGACATAATAGGTTCAAAAATAAGATTATAAGTACATAGTGAACAATATTATTAACACAAGTAATGGGGTCCAGTCACACAAAGAGGAGGCAACCCACAGGGAAAATACATACCTACATATATACACTCAGTCGATGACCGCAGACATTAGCACTAATCGGCTTCACCTCACACAAATGCAAAAATAACAAAACGAAAGCAACCATAATTTGCTGCAACGTTGCAGAGACTTGCTAGTAACACTTATTTACTCCTGTACTGTGCGACTGAAACACACCTTTAAATAGTAAGATAGACTCAATGTTTACACCTGAAAGTAATAAGGTGTAAAGTAATAACAAATCCGCTTGCACAACCCGTATATCTCCTGCTACCATTCTTGAATGTACTCTGGACAGTACGCAATTACCCAACTCTGTGAGTTACCTGTAGTTACCCTATAGCTACACCACCTCCCTATAGGGGTCTGAGCATTAATACCTCCGCCATGGAGGTTATGTTTTTGTCGTGTTAGTTTGTCTGTCTGTCTGGCTGTTTGTCTATCACCAAGATAACTAAAAAAGTTATGTGTTCTATTATATGCTTGTTAGCACAATAACTCAAAAAGTTATGAATGGATTTTTATGAAATTTAAGGCAATTGTTAGTAATGTTAAATGACATAAAGGATTAACTTTTTTGGTTATGATTGGTTGGTTGTGTGCTTGACTTAGGTTTGTCATTAATCCTACTTATTATGTTTGTTAGCAGCATTACTTAAAAGTTATGAACGGATCTCCAAAAAATCACAGAAACTATTGATAGTATCAAAAGGCGCGAATGATTAGATTTTGGCATTGATACAAAGCTCATGGTTTCAGAATTCATTTGTATTTTACGTTACCGTTGCCTTACTTCGCGGATTTATCGCTCACAGAGGGCTGTAGTTGCTTATGCACTTGTTGATTAGTAGTCTTAGTGTCTGTACTTTTTTTCTCTTGCCCTTCTAATATAGTCTACTATTGACAAACTTTAGTTTTATTGTTATTTTTTAAAAGTACAGATGTTCTAATTACTTCTTAGTGATACTCAAAACTTTAATCACGTACTAGATTAGATGCAGTAGCCGTCAGTGGTAAAAAGCACTTTGACTACGAAGTGGAATTCAAAGTCGTGTTTGGCACAAGTAATTTTCTATGGCTTGAGATTTCGCCCTTGGCCCTCATCGTGAACTACGGCAGCAATAGCAGACTAGTACGACGCAGCAGCTCTCATCATACACTTGCAATGTTAGCACAAGTCAGCAGCTGACCTCTTTTCGCTGGTACGGAGCTCAATGTCAGGATTTTTGTTATTATTATTATGAAGTTACACTAGACTGGCGATATGGGAACGGAGCATACTCTATAAGGTTAAAAAACCCCCACGCAACCAGCCACGCAAGCGAAGAAAGAAAGAGAAGATCAGAGATCATAGAATAGCTCTGTGTACAGATCGTTTAAAGCTGCCAATACCGGCACCAGCAAAGACAGAGCCTTCAAGACCATTCCAAACATCCACACAAAATGGAGAAAACGAACGAGAATACTGGCCCGTACGGCATCATACCGGTTCCAAGACAAACTCATGAAGTGCACCAATACGTCGAGTATACCTCACCCGAACAAATGGCTCCGGAAGAAAATCTAACAGTGGATGACTCGGGCAATTATATATTTTATGGAAAAAGCAGACCCCACCAACTCTGCGACGCTGCGCCAGATCGCAAGGTACAACACCATCCAGCTTGAATGCACATCGACGAACCACTGTGCCAAGCAAACTCAGATGACAATCAGCAGCAGAACCCTAAACCACGGAGCAGTATTCAAGAAGAGGGCGGACATAGCAAGTAAAGCAGCGACGTGTCAACTCAACCGAGCCAAACACCTTCCAAGCACGTCGCATTAGAGCGAATTTCTACAATGCCCTTGAGACGACATAACGAATGTATGGCTCAAACGTCAACTTTGGATCAAAATTGACACCCAAGATTGCCAAGTCATCAACCACAGGAAGTGACACACCATCTGGCATGAGTGCGGGGAAAGAAGGTCTCACTGTACGTGACCTAGACACGAGCATGGCCATAGTCTTGCCAGCATTCAGCCTCGTCTTCCACCTAGAACATTATACTGTATGTTTACAGCAGGAATTAGAAAATGTCTTTAACAATAATCTGATTCTTGAAAATCATCACTTAAGACATTATTCAGCAAATGCTTTGCTTCTCTTTTAGGGCAAATTACGACCTGAATTAACCATCAAATTATCGTTAAATCTAATCATGCCCTGGTTTAATAGCAGAATATCAGAGAAAATTTTCTAAAGGCAACTTCTTGAAAAACATTTGAAATGAAGGTGTTGATGAAAAATAAAATGGATATAATGGTACCAGAGTTGCTTTTTGCGACAAAGTCTCTTTTTACCTATTACAAGTAGTCCATCATTAGTATCGCAATATTTGTTGCTAAAGAGAATGTGTAAGGCGTGACATATATAAAATAGTTGTTCTAAATTTAAGTTATTCTTAAAACTGGGCATCCCTGCACAATTCATGTAAGTAATGAACATTCCCATTATTTTTTGCTTCTGATCTCACAAGAATTTTCATGAACGAAGGTGTTGATGAAAAATAAAATGGATATAATGGTACCAGAGTTGCTTTTTGCGACAAAGTCTCTTTTTACCTATTACAAGTAGTCCATCATTAGTATCGCAATATTTGTTGCTAAAGAGTTACACATTCCGCACTGTATATA
>LQNS02278182.1:1453198-1468951 GCA_001587735.2 Parhyale hawaiensis
GCGTGACAAGCACGGTGAGGTAGGTAACGCGTGACAAGCACGGTGAGGTAGGTAACGCGAGACAAGCACGGTGAGGTAGGTAACGCGAGACAAGCACGGTGAGGTAGGTAACGCGTGACAAGCACGGTGAGGTAGGTAACGCGTGACAAGCACGGTGAGATAAAAATAAACAAGAAAAAACAGATATAGAAGGCATAGGTAATGCACAATAGACCAAGGTAACGCATATTAGATGCATAGATAAACAGGTAAGTAACACATGGGAAAACGCATAAGTTAACGCGTAGATGAACCGACAAATAAGCACATAGGAAAACGTATATGTTAACGCATAAGTCAACGAGTAAACCAACCCTCAGAGCGGTTCGTAGACCAACCCGTACACCAACTCGTAAATTAGGTCGTAGATTGGCTAGTGGACCTAGCTCATAGACTTACCTCGTAGACTCAGCTCGTAGACTCAGCTCGCAGACTCAGCTCGTAGACTTAGTTCGTAAACTCAGCTCGTAGACTTAGCTCGTAGGGTCAATACATATGTAGGTAAGCCCGCAGGCGAACTTGTAGGTGAACAACGTAGGCTGGCCGACAGGTAGGTGATGCCACGACCGTCACAGGTAGAGCAAGAGAGAGAAAAGACGAAAATGAAAAGAAGAAAATTTCCGCCCTTCTACGAACAATAGAAGCATGATGACGCACGGTAGACACATCTAAGGAGGGGTCAAACCTAACTAACGCGAAGTACTATGGCAATGGGGCGATAGAAGGAGGAATAATAGGGGTTAATAATAGGTGTTACAAATTCCAGTTCAGCGCGTTCCTACTAAGATCACCGGCACATGTGTACATCCATCAGTACTATATTATATTCAAAAGTTTAGGTCGCCGTTTCCACAACAAAGGCGATATCATAGAGGGAGAAAGAAGGGACGTATAATATATCGCTAGACACGTGTAATCCACACCCGAAGGCGCTCCCACACAGGACCAACGAGCACAGAAATAAATTGCAAGTAGGGAAAGAAGAGAAAGAACAGACGGAAGAAAGATCCGCAGGAATATGAGAAGGGAAGGGAGAAAAGTGAGCACGAAAACAGAACGCACCGAAGGCCTAGCTGATAGATAAGGTAACCCACAGGGTCCCTTGGGCCGCTACTCCCATAATAAAGGATGGACGATCCTAAAACGGTCTACAGAAATGGAAAGAAAGGGGAATGAAATAGCAGTAAGAGCTGAAATAGGAACTGAAATGGACGAATCTAACTTTAGGGCGATCCTCCAGGGATACATTGCACGGGTGAATTTGTAGATCACATCATATGCACGAAGGGGAAAGGAAGAGTACAAATTCATAATGAATACACAAATTCACTCACATATGCGTCATCTATGTTTACGTGACTCACTACGGAATGCATGTCGTCACGATGAAATACCTCATTGGCACATCAAATCAAGTCCTTTCGAAAACGCACAGCCCGCTGGGTAATCTCTGTTATCTGCTTGAAACGCACTTATCCCCTTAATCGGGGTTTTTCAACAAATCATCTGAGCAATAAGATGCGGAAACCCAGATACACGCAGATTTTTCCCTTAGAGGACACCTTAGAGGACAGGACACCTCAACACTATTCCCAAATTGCTACAAACTTACCCGCCTAGCAGAACAGTGAACTGAAGGGGCGAGCTGAGCACAAACGCGCCCGCCCGGCGGAGCAGCCGCTACCCAAGGTGAAGAAGGACCGATGGTGCCAACCGACATCCAAAACGACTCGGGAGCCTTGTAAAAAAGACCAGGTCGCACCACTACACCGCGACAGACAAACGAAAAGCTTAAAATTAACTTACGTCTAGAATTAATAAGCAATTTTTATTAATTTAATAACATAAAAGTTAGCACCTTTTTGTGAAAAAGAAAGACTGTCAGCAACCTTTTTCATTTATTAAAAGTTTGTTCTTTCTTTCTAGTTTGTAGGCAAAAATTTTCCGTAAGACACTTTTTTTCGTTTTAATCACACATGTGTAAGCAGCTATTACATATCTGCTGTAGTACTTACCCATCTTATTGACTCAGGTGACACTAATTCATTCGTTATATTCAAAGAATTTCAACACTGTTTAAACCAGCAATCTCAATCAAATCAAGTTCAATTCTGCAATCACGCGGTGTATTTAATGCTAATTCCTTGCCAAACCAATCACCGTTCTCAAGCGTCTTGAAATAAATCTCCATCAGTTTAACTCGACGTCTTAAAACGCTGCCATAAATAAACGACAAATAACCCGCTATTTGTGGCTTCTATATAAATTTTGTTGGGCCTTTCTCCCCTTCGTACGTACAGACTGAGCATGAGGGTTGTCATATTAGTAACAATCAATGAGATTGCTCCAATAGATCTTTTGGTACGCTTTGGGAAGGAATTACTGCCCCGCAGTTGGACATGTATTGATTCAGTGAAAAGGGTCACCCTTGGTGTCTACAGTGAGTGAATGTCATCCGTTGTGAAGAATTTGTTCGTATCAAATTACTCATTCAAAGCTCAACTGATGCATGAAAATGGCAGGCTTTCAACAGGTTTATCATGGGTCATCAGTGGTACGATATGTGCCTTAAACCAGCCTCGCTGACATCAAAATTTACGATTATGAAAGTCGATGTGGAGCATAAGAACTTGATGACAGGCGGTCATGGAAGAACAGTGACGTTAGTCATAGGCTACAATCAAAGGTTTATATCATAGTTGACCGATTTAATGATTACCATCGCCAAGGAGGTTATGTTTTAGTCGTGTTTGTCTCTCTGTCTGTCACCAAGATAACTCAAAAAGTTCTAAGCCGATTTGGACGAAATTTACATGGATTGTTAGATATGTTAGGAGGAACAGATGATTTACTTTTGGTGAAGATATGTCCATCGGTTTTTTTTTTTTTTTTTTGTCTGCCTCATTTTTCTCAATGCCACAACTCAAAAAGTAATGAATGGAGTTTTATGAAAATAACATTAGTTGTTAGGTATAGAACAAACAATAAATGACCAAATTTTTTGTAGTTATCCGTTTGTTCGTTCATTCGTTCGCTTTTTTGTCGCTGTTTTTAATTTCATGCTTGTTAGCACAATGACTCAAAAAATAATGAATGGATCTTCATGAAATTTATAGGGATTGTTAGTAATGTTAAAAGACATACTGTAGTGACTAAATTTTGGTGCAGATCGGTTTGTTCGTTTGTATGTTTGACTCATGTTTGTCTTAACTCTTGTTAGCAGTATAACACAAAAAATTTTGAACGGATCTTCAAGAAAATTGCACAAGCTGTTATTACTGTCAAAAGGCACAAATGATTAGATTTTGGAGTTTATACAAAGAAAATTATGGTTTCAGAGCCAATTCGAATTTTTTACTACCGTTGCGTCGCTTGGCGGAGGAATGCGCTCTCAGAGTGCTCTAGTTATTATTACTTCCGCCAAGGAGGTCATGTTTTATCGAGTTTGTCTGTCTCCACGATAGCTTAAAAAGCTATGGACGGATCTATGCGAAATTTAAAGGGAATATTAGGCATGTTAAAAGTAACAGATGATTACCTTATGGTGAAGATCCGTTCAAACGATTTTTTGTATGTTTGCCTCTTTTTTCTTAGTATCATAACGTAAAAAGTAGTGAACGGATTTTTATGAAAGTTAGATGAACTATTCAGTATGCTACGAAAATGAAATGGCTGAGTTTTCGTGATATGATATGTTTGTTCATTTGTTTGCTTGCCTCTAAATTTGATTTTATGCTTGTTAGTAATATAACTCCAGAGTTATGAACTGATCCGCATGAAATTGACAGGGTTGTTAGAAATGTTAAAAAACATAAATGATTAAATTTTGGTGATGATCGGTTGGTCTGTTCATGTGTTTAACTAATATTTGTCAGCATCATAACTCGAAAAGCTATGAACGGATCCTCAAGAACATTATACAAGCTGTTATTACTATCAAAAGGGACTATAACCTGATTTAGGTGCTGATAATAAAGAAATCCTAGTTTCAGAACCAATTTCAAATTTTTTTCTAACTGTGCTTTGCTTGGCGAAGGTATGCGCTCTCAGAGTGTCCTCGTTATAATTAAAACTATGCATTCGGACGTCAAGAGACTGGTCATAATCCCAAACTAGAGCACTCTGAGAGCGCATACCTCCGCCAAGTGAAGCAACGGTAGCAAAAAATTCAAAGTGGCTCTGAAACCATAATTTTCTTTGTACAAACTCCAAAATCTAATCATTTGTGCCTTTTTCTATTAATAATAGCTTGTTCAATTTTCTTGAAGATTCGTTCATAACTTATTGAGTTATAGTGTTAACAAACGTTATGACAAACATAAGTCAAACATACAAACGAACAAACCGATCTGCACCAAAATTTGATCGTTTATGTCTTTTAACATTACTAACAACCCCTATCAATTTCATAGAGATCCATTAATTATTTTTTAAGTTATTGCGCTAACAAGCATAAAATTAAAAACAGTGACAACCGAACGAACGAACAAACGGATCATTACCAAAATTTATTCATATACTCTTTGTTATATACGTAACAACTCATGTTAATTTCATCAAAATTCATCCATAACTTTTTCAGTTATAGCATCGAGAAAAATGAGGCAGACAAACAAACAAACAAACGGATGGGCATATTTTCACCAAAAGTTAATCATCTGTTCCTCCTAACATACCTAATAATCCCTGTGAATTTCATCGAAATCGGTTCGTAACTTTTTGAGTTATCTTGGAGACAGACAAAGAGACAAACAAACACGACGAAAACATAACCTCCTTGGCGGCGGTAATAAAGTATTGAATAACCCCAGATTGCCCGAAGCGCTGCTAAGAAAAATCAATTAGAATGGCTGTGTGTAGCGCCTGCATACCTGCTCAGCTGAACACGAAATCCGACAATGAATTTCCATGCTAGGACAGATGCCCTCCTGATACAGCGACCCCAGGGACGTGTGGGCCTCCTAAGGATGTCCAGTGTAACAGGACGTGCATCAGCCTGTGCTCGGGTGTTCCTCTGAAGAACGTGTGGGGAACGCCACTGGGATATAACGAATGTACGTAGTGAACTAAGGAAGTAGTAGTAATTCCAATATAATGATAACCAATTTGTTGGTTGGTTGTTGGTCGGTCACTTGGAAGGTCTCCTCCCTCCCCCACCCCCCTCATATAGCTAATACGGAGGAGAAAAGTATCTGTTCAGAAGTAAAGGGGCTTTTCTTTGTCAAACTTTCGATCCAGCCAATTGAGGACGATTGAAGTACCTCTTAACGGGAGAAGAGCTAGTAATTTTCACTTCCTTCAACTGCAAAGCTTCATATATACAGAATACTCGGATATAATGATACGCAAATTGAGTAGCATATTAGCAAAGGATAATGAATTCTTCTCAGCAGAACCATCATTTCCTAACGGCTAGGGCCATTGTAGCACATTACAGAAGATTAGATAATATAACAGACGGACCACCAGGCTCATTCCCAGAGAGGAGTTGAATACAAGACTTCGTAAGCTCTGAGTTATTGTAGTTATTCAAATTCATACATATGGTAAGAAAACTTCACAGACGTAGTGTAATACGCGGCCACTGGAATGACTGTATAAAGTGTACACTGTAAAACTATGGTCAGTTGCAGCTGATCGGTTAGAGTGCTGATATGCATGTATACATAGTGTTACATTTGTTATGGAGAATAATTGAACCGCCGCTGAAGAACTAGAGCAGGGAAAATTTAAATACGTGCTACAAACTTGAGGTCTGAAGCTGAGGAGAGTACTGCTCTCACTTCTTGTCCACACGATTTAATACTAATGATAAGTTGCAATGAAAAAATAATGTCAACATGAACTACAAATAAAGAAGAAAATGAATAAGCCTAAAAAATGTCACGTTGTCTGTACTAGAAAACTTGTTCACCTAACGCAAATTTTCCCACGGAAGTATCAGTACTATATAATAATTCACGTCGTGTCTTTATTTATTTATTTATTTATTATATTTTTTACATCTTTCCTGTCACGCTCAATGGGAATAAGATAGGAGAAAATTCAGATTTCAAAATGTAAAAAAAGTGGGGTACCTTGCAATCTTTTTCTTCGGCAAAAAAAAAGTTGGGTACCTTGCAATTTTTTTCTTCAGCATTAGATAGGGGAAAAATAGAACTAATAAGATAGGAGAAAATTCAGATTTCAAAGGCGAAAAAAAGTTGCGTAACCTGGAATCTTTTTCTTCAGTATTAGATAGGGGAAAAATGAGGAAGCCCAAAACATGGCGGGGGTTTTGGTGAAGTGTTAATTTTTTGCCGTCATTGATAATGACGGCACGGGCCACTAGTAATATATACTGAGAAATGAATTTCAGTACAAATATGGAAGATGCCACTGATTGCAGTTAAAACGTTCACTGATGACTACCATATGCACCACTATAAACTGTTCAAAAAAAGTTCTGGCCCACCCATTATTATAAAGAAGCCTTCAGCCAGGTCTTTAATCTCTGCTACAAAACAATACTTATCTGCTCAGAACACAGGTTTTCACGTTTCAATGAACCGCTTAACAAAAGGACCTAAAGCAAAGAAAAAAATCAGTGCAATCACAAAGGACCCGCCCTCGTTTGAAGAGACCTCCCAACATTTAGCATGGGTCCCTCTTATTTTGAACAGGTTATTACCACACTGACGTTATACCTGTAGTTTCAGGGAACACTACTTACATGGGATGACACACATCATCCCACCTAGATCTCATCCGAAATTTCGTGGGGAAAATCAAGGATACTCAGCTAATAGGTTTCTTTAATCTCAACTTAATGCCTCTTCAACCAGTTCATTGAATTATTAGACTCAAATCGGGAATATTTGTAACCTCCGCCAAGTATATGTCTTTCTGTCCGTTATTCTGTCTGTAACCAAGATAAGTCAAAAAGTTATGGACGGATTTTGATGAAATATACTTAAGTTGTTAGGTTTATTACGAAGAGAAAATAACCAAATTTTGTGATGATCTGTTCGTTCGTTCGTTTGTCGTTGAGTGTGATTTTATGCTTGTTAGCGCAAAAACTCAAAAAAGTTATGGTTGGATCTTTATGAAATTTACAGGAGTTGTTGGCAATGGTGAAAGACATAAATGATCAAATTTTGGTGCAGATCAGTTGGTTCGTTTGTGTGTTTGACTTATGCTTGACATATTGTTTGTTAGCAGCATAACTCAAAAAGTTGTAAACTGAATTTTGTAAAAATTGCAGAAACTGTTAATAATATCAAAAGCATTAACATTGCGTTTAAAGTTTGAACTACTTCTGTCTTTGATTATAAGAACGGAAAATGTAATGTTTGGGTCCCATATATCGTAATCAACTTAAGAAGAGCAAATAACAATTTTTGCTACCAGATGTACAATAGTTCTATAAATCTCCTGGTATGTCCATAGTTTTTTTTAAATTGTGATCATGCGATAGCTCAGGTTAATGCTTTACGTTGCTAATCAGTTAAATTATTCTAGTCAAAAGTTTATACAATCCTTATTCTAGTACCAGTTGAAATAAACTAACCAATTGTTTACACTGCAAATTCTACTGTCAAAGTACACACGATTTAGTAGTAATGTTATCCTTTGAAAATAAAACTCAAATATTGATAAAAAACCAACGTCTTTTCAGGGCATTCTCATGTCAATTAGTCTACTCGTACTTGGCAATCAGGACTGATTTTAGACGTCCTTTTTGACTGAAAACCTTCAGTGATCAGTCAATCGTGTCCCACACTAATTAGTTAACCGAAGTTTAAGTCCTATTCGAAGAATTAATTCTCCAGTCTTATACAATCGTTGATGTCCGTTATAAAGAAAGGGGAATCTCTGAGACTTGAAGAGCTGGTATTCAACTTCCCTCCGAAGCTGCGATATTTGTTCGCTCATTACTGAGGGTCATGGCTCGACGCCCGAAATCTGTGTCCTCAAATTAGAACCGAAAAATGTGAGAGTTCCATTCTGCTCTGGAATTATTAGAGTTGAGAAATTCCGAGGTGGATTGAGCTAATATCTGGTACGAATTGAACGGTGAGTTCAGGAGCTATTAGTATTAGAGCTGAGAAATTGGATGTACGAGTTCAATGGCAAGCTTACAGTAAGCGCTATTGTTATTGGAGTTGAGATATTAGATATACGAGTTGCACTGTAATTTTAAGAGCTTTTATTATTATTAAAACTGAGAAATTGAAAGTACGAGTTGAACAGTAAGTTTTAGAGCTTTTATTATCTTTTATTGTAAGAGCTGAGAAATTGGATGTACGCTGTTGAGCGGTAAGACGAAGAGCTCTTATTATCGAAGCACAAAACTTGGTTGGACCGATTCAAGCGCTATATTCTAGAACTATCGTTATTATTACTATAATTATTGCTGTTGTTGTTATTATTTTGTTATTGTTATTGCAGTTATTATTATTACACTTGACATATTAAATGGTATCAAGTGAATAATACCTTTAAAAGCTATTGTTGTAAGTAATTCTAGCTATGACATTGCAAGGCAAATGGTGATAAATTTGACTAGGTAATTGATATTTATCACTAGCAGCTATCAGGAACCAAGGCAATGGATGGTACGAATTCATAAAACAAAAACTGAGTAATTACTCGCGTTGTTTAACTGATCAGTACCTTGAATTCCTGCCAATAGAAAACCTGAGATCCCGTGCGAGTTGAATTATTGTGGAGTAACTTCCGCCGCTGTCGCTGAGTGGACCTCAGAAACTGAATTGCTCGAATTAAATGGAAACTTCAAGTACGGTCATTACCAGAGCAGGAAATCGAATTGGAAGCTAGTAAGCTGAAATATCATTTTATTATACCTGTAAAGTACCAAACCTCAGTATAGCCACAGCCTGCAATACCCTATCTTATTTGGGTGGCGGCTTTTCACTTCAATAGATTTTTCTCTCATCTTATTACACCTGGAAAAATGTTCTTATCTAGACCTCACAAGTGAATCCTTTAACGAAGCCCCGGTGATGTTCCCCTCATTATCTCACGTCCTGGAAAAGTTAGGGTAAACAGATAGCAACGAATATTTCCAATTTTAACCTACAATTAAAGTTACGTTCGTTCTGCAGAGCGCTATTTCTGAACAGAACTAATGACGATAAACAGATGTTTCTCACTTCCAGTTTTATTTTCTGCAACAAATCAAGCGTGTTTACTTTAGCATCGTGACAGCTGTTAAAATATGGTGGAAGTCTCGACAACTATTAGCATCATCGCTGCTTTGTATAACATGTTGCACTTGTCACGGGTCTGAAAATTTGCAAGTAAACAAGCTGCGTTTCATTAAAGTGAGTAAACTGAGTGCTATAGCTTCCATCTATTGTGAGTCTTCTGCTTTGAGTCTGACCTGCGCCGACACTCCATTTGGCACCAATAGTTCAACAAGCTAAGAAAGGGCTTGAGATTTACATAGTGTGAACTTCTTGTGGTCTTCGTCTTATGACGGTTGTTTTTGCTCTCTGTACCTGACGCCATCTAAGGAATCCATGTCATACTATCTTATGATAGTAAATTTTCTTAGTCTATAAAGATGTTATTATAAAATTTCTCATATTCAGCCAAGTTTCTTCAATTGCTCTCGTGGTACCGTTAACTTAAGGATAACATTTGATGCAAGAATAATCACGAACGGCCACATCTAGCAAAGTTTTCTATATAAAGTTATATACGAGTAGCAGTGGATTTTGCGCGCTGCACGGTTATGCTATGGGTCCTGGGAACGATCCCCAAGCCAGGTGAGCTAGGTATATTTGTGCACGGCGCTCTACGCGCTGAACCAGTAAACTTGCTTGGTGTGCCTCGCTGCCGTGGGGGTACTTACCAAAGAGTAGTAGGGAGAAATGTGGGTCGTTGAACCTTGAGCTAAATGCATAATCGTGGTAGGCTGCAGCTGTACTTGCTCCTCTTGGGCCAGTTGGCTTATATCTGTCACACAAACTAGTGCGTGTGGGTTTCCCAGTGGAGGGTGCAATGCAAGTTGACTTTACCTTCACCATTCACTACATCTTACGCATAACATATGCTGTATGGACATTCATAACATTTCTTCATAACTCCTTCCGCAAATTTCACCTACGTAAATGTCCTATATGGACACTCATATCTAAAAACAATCCTACGTTATCGTAAATGCACGTTGGACACTTACTGATATGAAATGTTTCATG
Source organism: Parhyale hawaiensis (assembly GCA_001587735.2). Classification (NCBI taxonomy): domain Eukaryota; kingdom Metazoa; phylum Arthropoda; class Malacostraca; order Amphipoda; family Hyalidae; genus Parhyale; species Parhyale hawaiensis. The sequence continues at coordinate 1,463,443 of LQNS02278182.1, forward strand.
TGGACTATCACATATTGCCAAATTCTTTCATTCTCTCTTGCGGTAAATTTTACTGACTAAAAATGTACTACATGGACAGGCACGACGACCAGGTTAAGGCTGGACCGGAGGCGGAAGGATTTCAAATTTGCCTCAAAGTGAATGATAAAGTCGGATATGAAGAAGATGATTGCTCTCTGATGGACATGATGAGAAGTCGATTGCTAAGTCACCGACGCACGCTCCGCCATTGGGGTACTTCTCCAGTACAGAGAGTGTCCTGCAGGAAAGATCGGATATAGGAAAGGAAAATAAGCGGCACTTTGAAATTTTATGTTGGTGCTTTTTATGTTATGCAACAACTGTCAATCTCAAGCTTTTGCCGAGACTGGCTGCCATTAATTCATATGCTTTCCATAAAATCAGTTGTTTGGCATTTTCATTGCGGATGCTCAAAATAAAATTACCCAATATTTCCATACACGCAGTTGTTTAACATTGATTGTAGAACACGTGCTTAAAAAAAAAATTAAATAGCACAAGAAAATGTTACAATTTTCGTTCTTGAATAGCTATCAGAGGGGTGAAATAGAAGGGCATCAAAGTTATTTCAGTTTGGAAATATTTAAAGCCCAAATAATCAGCCACTACTCACTAATGCAACAAACTCCTATACGAACAGCCATGGAATAAAAAAAAGGCTGGGTCTTCAAACCCATTTTTCAGAAGAAGTTAAGTGTATTATTCTAATTAACTTGCAACCTGAATGTCATTTAGTCTTCACATGGAGCATGTAAAAATCAAGCTAAGAATATAAATCGATTTCTTAAAATAACCTTCTGTGCCATCAAAATCAGACTTATCAGGAAGCAGAGTCTCCCGAAGCGTCTTTTTGTCTCTTTAAATGCGCTTTGAATTAGGTTCTCAGACACTGAAAAATTTCAAACGGGCGTTGAGATTTTTATAGAGACGAAGCCCCACTTTACGAGGCCTTTTATTTTAGCTCATCAAATTTGTTGACCGTTTTAAGTTCCCTCCTGGGATCTCAGGCTAAAGTCTTAATGGCAGTCGACACCGAAAAATTTAGGTGGACAGTTAGTGGGAGTTTAGATTTTTTTATAAAGAAATGCACACGTTGGCGTCAGTATAATAACTGAAGGAATTGGTTAGAATGCTGATACATGCATGACGGTAAATACATTTGTTATGCTAGATAATTGAAATGACCCTGAAAAATTGAAGAGGTTAAAAGTTGAATAACAGGCTAAGGATGACAGTGCTACTTCCAGTTCCAGTCCATGTCCGCTCATTCTTCAACTTTCAACCTTTATCTGGAGCTTCTACACTACACATGCAAGTAGTCCAGGGTACCGTATACTCTCTGATGCGACGCTTGTAGTGGTAAAGTAGTTTCCGTTGATACTTCGCCTCAACCGTGACGGTGTTCAAATTTTGGATTTTGTTTGGTATTCCACTATCCGGCTTCCAGGAACTTTGGACCGCGACGTAGAGCTACATCAACCCCCATACGAGATTGTCTTTACAGTACGTATGGAATTTAATCTAAACTTCACGTTTAGTTCATTGAAAACATTAATTATTTTGATACTATGTATCTTGCCGCGTAGTAACTCTTCATGAGTTGACCAAACATCAAAATTTCGTAGGATTATCCCTCCTTGTAAAGTTTTCAAATTGATATAGAAAGCGTTCGTTAATCTTATCGTACTCAGGTTGCGCTATTTAGATACAAGCACCTTTCCTTTTATTTATTCCTCTACGTATATAGTGATAAAACCGATGCAATGATATAGCACAGCCTGAACAAGACAGAGTTTAAAGGTAAGCGCACTAATTAAGCTGGTCGTAAACTGCTGGCACACCGAAACTTGACAGCACGGGATAACCACTGTAAAAAAACTGGACTGTTAAATTATTATCGGCACTTTGTACAAAATTCACTGAGACACAAAAATAATAACCGTGGTATTTCTGTCCGGTGCTCGTAGTTTATACTGAAACGAGACTACAGAAATTAATAATTTACCAAAACTTTATTCCCGGTCACAAGCACAACAGTTTTTCAATCGCTCAGGTTGACCGTCAAATTATTTTTGGTTAAATCAATATTATTCTACATTGCAAATTAGTGCAGAGGGGCAGCAGCTCTTCATGCACGCTGGATTACCCGAGAACACAGGCTACATCAATATTATCCTGTGCTGAATTCAATAAAAATGCACAGCAAGCCAAGCTGGATTACCCTAGCTGGAAAGGGATTCAAATCAATTTCATTCTGAGGCGAATTGAGTGCACAACAACAGCAGTCTATCCTCCATGCAGGATAATCCTTTCAGCAAGGATGAAATCAGTATTTCTTAAAGCTGGATCATCCTTACAGCAAGGATGAAATCAGTATTCCTCAACGCTGTATTATCCTTAGCGAAAGTTTTAAATTAATATTCCTCTACGCAGGATTATCCTTACAGCTAGGGTTAAGTCAATATTATTCTGTTCGTGGCTGAGTGTACAAGCAAAGCAGCTCTTGAGTCAGGCTGGATCACCCCGAGAGTACCATCGCATGGCCTTTCGGTGAGATCCTCGCTTCCATAGAGAAGATATATCCCTCATTAGGACGACACTCATTAGGATGAACTGGGCTCTTGGTCGAGCCACAACAAAGCAATTGGTTGAGCAAAGCACCTGCTTCTGTGACACTCAGTGCCGCTCCTGGGCGCCCCTGCATGAAAATTTAAAGCTCATTCATAGGACCACATATACCGACCCTGATTCATGTTCCGAACTGTGTGGTGAGCGTCCCAAAGCGACCGCAATATGTTGGCATATAATGCAGAACTCTAACTCGTATTCCAGCTCGGGAGAACATCCATGGGAGCCTTCATTTATGTTCTGAACTGTGTGGTGAGCTGCCCAAAGTGATAGTAAAATATTTGCACAAACCTACGTAGAATTCAAACTCATAGAACTGCATGGGATAATAAAGTAGCACTGAGTGAAGTCAGTTTTGAGGTGAGTTTCCAGAAGCAACTGTAAAGGATTTGCTTTCTTGTTTTAATGCTCAAAATACCGAAATGACGTATGTTCTGAATTGAAACGTGAGCTTTCAAAGCAACCTCCTTACTTTTTGCTAAGTTTTAACAGAAAAACTGACATGAGGAGCCCATATATATATATATATATATTTCTTGAAGGAGTTTTAATATTAAATCTCCTTGGTTCCCCTGAAGACGGGCTATGCTTAATAGCTCGAAAGCTTGGGGTTAAATAAATAAAAAGCCCAGAAGACTTTCAATAAAATCTTCCTTTTATATATATATATATGTATGGGCTCATATATATAGCAGGGATTTCCAGTGGATACACAGGCATAGTGCCCGAGCTCGCCCACCAATTTTGTTTTTCCATGATGAAAAATTCCACCAGTTGGTAATACAACCCAATGGCCCAATGGTTAACCTATTATTCCATAAGTACTATACATCGTCCCAGACATAACAGCAAACACTAGCCCTGGAGCAGCAAAATCCTGTTCTACAGTATGTTACCTTTGGTTATGCAAGTACAATTTTTAAATTTATTTTTCAAGATAAGTGTCGGACTTTGAAACATCAATATTAACTAAATGTATGACTGTGTTGCAAATGTAAACAGCACTTGTAAAATAAATATTTAGCCATTTGCTAAGTTTATCATACAATTAGCTTATTGAGCTTTTTACTGTTACCTCAGATTATGCAACAAGTTAATAAACACATCATAAAGAGGAAATAAATACAAGTGAACAGGAATACTTTTATGACTCGTCCAAAACCAATAAATTGTAACCAAAACAATTAAATAAACACTGAAATAAGTGTTCAATTGTGGTAAACAAAACAAGTTAATCTTGAACATGGCAGCTCCATTTTTCATGATGTTTTTAAGGTGATTCTCAACAGACTTAGTCGGGTTTGATATTTCAGATGGTAGAATAGAATCTGTAGCTGTTTTTACTGCATTCCACAGGCTTACTTTGCTCGAAAACTGCCGACCACCTTCGTAGACCTTCCTTTTGATCATTGCGCAGAGGTTCTCAATGGGATTTAAATCGGAGCTATTCGCTGGCGCCAGGTCATAATCCTTTTTGATTCAAATCCTCCATCCGTAAGCCAGTTAGCAGCGTATCATGCTCGGCGTGAGGGAGCGTTATCGTGCTGAAATACCAATTTGGATCTGCGTGCAATAGTCTGCTCATCAAGCCATGGAATCAAGTTGGCTTCAAGAAACTGGCAGTACCTTTCTGCAACCAGTTTAGCTCCTTCTGCCGCTTCAAATGGACCAATAAGGGTGTCAGCTACTATCCCTGCTCAAAACATTATACCTCCACCACCTTGTTGACGCTTAAGCCGAGTCTGTTGAGGTCGGTCATGGAAGACCCATCCAGACTCCCATCTATCTGGACCATTAAGAGTGGCTCTGCATTCATCAGTAAATATGACATTGGAGAAATCAGTTTTCATGTTCTCTTCAGCCCATTTGACCCTACTTTCTTCATGAGTTTTTGTTAGAAGTGGTCGTTTTATTGCCTTTTCCACTTTCCCTAGCTTCTGCAGAACCTTATATCTAGTCTTTCTGATTAGCGCTGGGGTTCCAGCGTCTTCAAATAACGTCTTACTTGTAGAAAGTTGTTTTCTAGCCATAGAAACCTTCAAATGTCGCATATCCCGAGCAGTCAATTTCCTCGTAGAGGCTCTATCCGGAGTTTTCCGGTTGAATATACCTTCAATGTCATAAGCCTTAATTGTTCGGTAATCACGCTGTAATTTGTTGGAAACTTCGAGTGTTGTCTTACCAGAAGCCAATAAGGAGGTCACTTTCATTTTTCCTTCACCGGTTAGACCGCTTTTCTTGCCCATATTGACTAGAGAGTGATGTTGCATAGTCTGGAGTAACAGCAGAACCCCGTGCGATAAGCAAATGTTGCCAAAACGTGGGAAATGGTTCCGTTTTATTTTTTTCTAATTGTTTTTATAGTTACAACATACCTGTGCACTAACTTATTATGAAGATTTTAACTGTTTGACACTTATCTTGAAAAATAAGCAAAAAAATGTTATATAATCAAAGGTAATGCACTGTATGAACGCCACCCTAACGTCCCATCAGGCGTTAGCACTCTAGATTAGTAAAATACCGTTCCACGAATACCACCCTAACGTCCCAGCAGGGTTACTACCAGGCGTTAGCACAGGAGTAACAAAATACTGTTCTGTGAATGCAACCCTAACGTCCCAGAGTTAATATCATGCACCAGCAGAGCCGGAGCTGCGGCAGAGCATTTCGGCGCGCTCAATAGATGGCAATCAGTGCGCCAGCTCTAGTGCAGAGCTTGTTCAGCAGACCAGTCATGTCGCTGGCTTCATCACATTTACATGGCGAATTTAATTAGCGCAAACATATCAATGGATGCATCGCTCTGCCGGTGCATGTCATCAGCCCAGTCATGGGGCGCCCCTGCAGCTGATTGAAA
>LQNS02278182.1:1476780-1514350 GCA_001587735.2 Parhyale hawaiensis
GGTATTCCAGCCAAAAGCCTCACAGTGTTTACTGTGCGGTACTCCAGATAAAAGCATCAGTGTTTGCTGTGTGGTATTCCAGCCAAAAGCCTCAGTGTTTGCTGTGCGGTATTCCAGCCAAAAGCCTCAGTGTTTGCTGTGTGATATTCCAGCCAAAAGCCTCAGTGTTTGCTGTGCGGTATTCCAGCCAAAAGCCTCACAGTGTTTACTGTGCGGTACTCCAGCCAAAAGCCTCAGTGTTTGCTGTGCGGTATTCCAGCCAAAAGCCTCAGTGTTTGCTGTGTGATATTCCAGCCAAAAGCCTCAGTGTTTGCTGTGCGGTACTCCAGCCAAAAGCCTCAGTGTTTGCTGTGCGGTACTCCAGCCAAAAGCCTCAGTGTTTACTGTGCGGTACTCCAGCCAAAAGCCTCAGTGTTTGCCTGCTACAGGCAAGCGAAGCTGTCAGACCAGTGCAATATCGAGGCGCTAATTGGCTCGAGTGCGATGGGTTTTGGTGGCGTCAGCTATTTCGCCCACGCCTGATTGGCATTCATTTTTTAATGGACTATTCCCGACAATATAACGTGATTTTCTTTTTCTGTTATATTTAGTTGTGACGGTTGTTGCTTATCTCACGTCACGGAGCAGTCGAGGCGTGGCAGCGAAACAGTCAGCTAGCTGCCAGCGAAGGTTTTCCAATTTTTTCTGCAGTACGACTGTTTTCATTCTAAAATCTGTGAACTGGGCCGCCAAGCTACTGTTTTTATCTTAATCTAAGATTTATGATTAAAGAAAAACCAGATCCTAAGTTCAACACATTACTAAGATAATTAGAAGAAAATCTAGAGCATGCTTTGATTCAAATTACAAATAACGTAATAGTTTACCGCCTGAAGAATTGGAGGTTGCCTGATTAGGATAGACGCAAAAGACAGCGAGAAAAGAGAACTAGAGATGGGAACAGGAGGTAACTGCGCTTGTGATTTGTACTAAAAGAAAATGAAAGATTTTAATGAAAGGATTATTGTGTTGTATGAAAGAAAAAACAGCGTCTGGACAAGGAAAAAAAAATAGTGAAATGCACAGGAGCGAACAAAGAAAGACAGACAAGAACAAACATCTGTGCCTAAGGAGAACTACTTAAATGACAGGCGAGTACTACAGTTTGCAGCATAAATGAGCTAAAGAATGACTACCCATGGCATGAAAGAACAAAGATCTATGTAGTATCAGAGATTGGACAGTAGGTGAAGGCAAGGAGGTTTAAATATCAGGAGGTAGCAATGGCTACGGAGATCTGAAGCTGAAATTTCAACCAAAGCTGACACGCTGATTGGTTGCACAAATACCTGGGAGCTTGTAATTGGTTGAAAGGGATAGCTGGGAGCCTGTGATTGGCGGGAAGGGAGCAGCTATGGAAGAACGAAAAAATTCCCTGTCCAGCACTGCGACGTGTGGCTGTGATTCCTGCATCTATTAAACCTCCTTGAGTGGCCTGCGGCCACGCAGTTAGAGTAAATGGCCCTCAGCACTTATTTCCCTTATGACTGGGCCGTAAGTGGTCTCGGGTGGCTGCAAGTGCCCACCTAAGGAAAAAACTTAAGCTCATGTCATTGATGAACCGTGTTTTCTGGCACAAATCAACAATGTTCATAAGGCACAGTGTACAAATGAAAACACACAAGGGCTTGCTAAGGCAGAAGCAGCCATAGATGGTGACAGGAATGAACCACTACCAGTGCCGGCGCGTAACTAACATCCTGTATAGAGGAGAACTAAGGCGTGTGGCAAAAGAGAGTTTGCAGCATCCAAAAGTAACTCTAAAAAGAGTGTGTGACATTTAGCGCCATGGCGGAGCTGCCGAAGAGGACGTCGTTTTGTAGCAACTTCTGCATCCTGGCAAACTTTGGAGCGGAAAAGTGTAGCGCGGTAATTTCTTTTGTTTCCAACTAAATCAAGGAAAGAGAGAATGTTGAATAAACCAGGCCCTGCAGTCGTGATAAAAATAGCCGACGATGCTAGACTTTTTCTCTTTTCTTTTCAAGTAAAGCTTTGTTCTATATGTTCCTATGGAGCGACCTCCGCCATCCAAAGAATCAAAATAATCTTGTCGTGAATCTAAAAAGATTATAACATACGTAAACCAATGTGTGTTTGTGTCCATATTACAGCTAAAACTAGGGAATAAAAACGCAATTCCTTGGTGTATCAATAATTAACTACCGCAGGTATCTGCAATTTTGACAGAATGTAGTGATTGCTATACAATATTTAAACATAGCACGTTTTCAAATTATTTGAAAAGATAAAAAGATAGAATACAAGCACCAGCTGGACAACTTTAAGCTGGGACTCCGTACCGACCACCACTCTATAAGTTCAAAAATATTGTTCATTGTAAGTCTAGACATTCTTGGCCTTGTGGCAAGATGCGTTGTCTTGATTAATTTTTTCACTTTCTATGTCTGACATTCCAACGATAGGTGCAATATTATCCTATATAATATTTTGTACATGGCAGCATTCACAAGTGTGTGTGCAACCTAACCGAAAACGTTGTATTGACTTGAAAGCATGCCTTACGCCCATATAAATACATTCCGCCACAAAGCTTGATGGTGTTTGGGTACATTTTTTACGTATTTATTCAGCTTCACTCATCCTCACATGGTTTTTTCGTCATTACCTAACATATTAACGTACTTTGGAGGCTGGAAAAGGCTGGCGATCAATATTCCTTGAATCAAATAATATGCCCGATTGCAAAAAAAGGCCGATAATGTAGTTTATTGATCCTGCTAATGAGAGGCATCTTCTGTGGGAAATATATGCATCAAATTGGGAAGCATCCCTTCTCCCAGATATATTTTATCAATAAATTGACTATATTTCTTATCGATCAAGTCTTAATTTATATTTTCAATTTTCTAAAATGTTTCTGAATTGCCAAGTGGAAGCTGCAGTGGGCTACTAATAAATTCTTATTGACCTTATCTAAAATGATAGAAGTTCCCCTATTGCATATTCCTACTTCAAATTTACGGAATGCGCTTGCCTACATTAATAAGCATTGCCAAGACTAAGTTTAAAATGAAACATGCATGAAAGATATGCTGGGTATCAAGACCTTCCTGTCTAGCTTGAGATTAGAACATATGACCTGCAGCTAATGAACGAGTCAGCAATCTTAAGACTTAACAGTATAGCAGAATGTACAATTTCTGCAATTTTCTTCGCGTGTCTTCAATCGACTTTTTCTTCCCTACAATATGTTGCCTAAATAAAATTTTTTTTCTGGACCGCCCGTCTCTTTCTAAACTAATACAAGATAAAATTCATTAGAATTTCTCTTCTTAACTACCCATTTTTTCCTGAAATTACACTAGGTAATTTTTTTAATTTTCTTCATCTCAATCACCCTCTTATTTATCATTTATACCTACATTAATTCCTCAATTTTTCTAGTTGATTCAATATCCCTCTTCTTTCCCACAGCACACTAGCCAAAATCCCCCAAAATTGTGTTCTTTTCAATCACCCTCCTCTTTTCAGATTCAGACTAGGTAAAATTCCTTAAGTTAACCGTTTTTTTCTTTCAGATGCAATTGTGTGCCGCTCTTCAAGATGACGACGACGGCGACCCGTGCACGATGGTCTGCGGTCTCTGTGAGTAAGCAAAAGAACTCTTGCACTTTTGTCACAAAGTAGCGGCATTAGTTTCCTTCAAGTTTATGGCGGTTAAAGCATTTTTTCTTGCCATCATTCACGGCTCAGCGCCTCTGGTGCCCTGGCCATCCTCCTCCAGCCTCAACTCTGGGGCAAGAAAACTCTCTTTTTTTTGTGTGTGCGTCGGGTCATCAAAGGGGAGCAGAAAACTACAGCCCTGGACAAAGGAATCAAAAGAGAGACCAAATTTGCCGTCAAGTTCCTGAAAGCAGCTAATTTGGAGACTGAAAGTTTAGAGGGAACATTCAGTTATACGTTGGCGTGCATGTTCGCAAAGAAACTCAAAAGCTATTCAGTCACTCTGGACAAGCAAAAGAAGAAGTGATCAAATATGAAAGTGTCTTCACATCAAAAGCTTTTTGGATGAGCTAGTAGAATGTGCGTTGAAAATTCTTCACTGAACCAAGATGAGCAGTTCTTGGATCGTTTCTCAGGCTTTAGAGTCTTGAATGGTTGTTTTCAGTTTTATCTATGCCAATGAGCCAAGATAGAAATATAATAACAGAGCCTCTTATAAGTACGTTCCTAAGTTAGGTATTGCACGTGTGGTCTCATATACGTCACATGCGATAGCCGAAAAGTGGGTTCACATCAGCAGGGATAGGAAAATCCAGGGAAAAGTGTATATTACCAGAAATGAAGACACTTCCCTTCCAAGAATGGGCGATGTAAAATGTAATTACTTCTGCCTGAAAGCTTAGTCGAATATATGTACATCAATGAAGTTTCGGCTTCATTTATAGCGTGCTCTATTTGGCATGGTTTTCCACAAGGTCCCAAGTTCTCTTTCACCCTGTATATCTCACAACTCCTTTTGCACCGTTCGGCTCACATAAGTGGCTCAAAATACGTGCTGCAAGTCACGTTTTTAAACTAATGGCGCTCCGTAGTTTGGAAAGTCTTGGCCACAAGTTTGGTTTACATTTCAATTCAGGGCTTGTTGGGAATCTAGTCAGTGACAAACTACCAAAAAACTGGAACTTTTTATCAATAGAAAATTGCTCGGAAGTCTTCATTTTGCTGAAGGGTACTCATTTAGCCAGAGAAGTTTGAAGATACTCTGCATTTTCTTATGCAACGGCTCTTTTGGCGAAAATGGAAGAATTATCTTCTTAAGATAGTGACCTCACACAGTTCGAGGTCCATTTTCTCTGAATTCTGTGTCATCGTGCATAGCCCATGCTGAAGACTGCTCCCATTTTTCAGTGTCTTATGATGTGTACAGAGTTGTTAATTATAAACTTCTAAGCACGTTATCTTTCTTTAATAATTAACTAAAAATTATATTTTACAGAGTTTATTATACAGGATTCAGCGAAAATAGTTTCGTAATTGGGTAGATTATTAGTCATCATCTGCTGAAAATCGATAACCATTTCAAATACTTCTCGATGTTTCGTTTTTATTCGCTACATTTCGGCAAATTTCGCTCTATTCCATCTACTCTCAGCAATTAATGCTAAGAGTTTCTATTAATCCATTGAAGCCGGGAATTAAAAGTGAATTTTTGCACGACTAGCACTGTTAGAATGTGACTGAAAGGCCCTAGCAGTGTTTAGCATTAATTCAGTACCCACAAGAACAGGCTCGTCACATTCTCATTAGTTCTGGAGCTCGTTCGATTGGGTCGTCAAAGTCGATCTAAGCCAATACCACTAGACTTGACTTATCGGGAACTGCAGACAGGTCCATTGGTTTCGTTACCTTAATTCGTATTGCATGTGCTAAAAGCAAACCGATTATATTACGCTACTGGAAAGTTCATTTGACGGAGTATGATTGCAATCTTGGAAGTCTCTCAGGTAACCGATTAAGGGTCAATGTCGAAATCCCGAAATCACTGGGTCGAAGCCTGTGCACCTTCCTGCACTTTCGGACAAGTCAAGGAGAGTGGGCTTGGCTTAGATCGACTTTGACGCCCCAATCGAACGCGTCCCTGTTTTTACAAAGATGATATTCAATGTGCATCGTCAGTGGTTTCCGAGTTTAATTCATCTTACACCAAGTAAAGTATGTGCTTTCTGATAGAATGTCTGCGTTACCACCTTTGCAGTTACCAACAGAAAGAATTAATTATGTTATTTTTATAGCTCGCAATTGATTATCACTTGTTATTAGCTATATGATATTCACTTGATGCTGGGTGGGGTCCGGAACATTGCTTGAGTGTCCCCGTAAATCCTAAAAATAATAATATGAGAGATGAGTATGGACTTCACTATGTGCATTAAATATTATTGTGAAGAATTAACGCCTGTTTTTGTTTATATTCTTCCATCATGGTGGGCTAAGGAATCGCCGAAGATTGTGCAAGTTTCCTCTTCTACCGAAATAAAATTATATTCCCATTACTTCGTGTTATCAATTTAAATTGAGATATCTATCATCAGTTCCATAACAGCATCTACCGCAGTGGCGCTACCAACTGCGGGTGTCCGGTAAAGGGTCTCAGTGCTTTGGTACTACATAGATAAGGAAACAATAGTTGATAACGTACGATAACTGTCTTATTTCTTGTGCTCATAGAATAGTTAATACAAACAAATACTTGAACCGGGAAACACTTTTGTTTGTGAGGAGTTATAGTTCACATAACTATACGGGCTTGTCTGAGCTCTTAAAATCAGATTGTTTCTGGTAGAGTGACTTGGCATGATAACTAAAGAGTTCTTCGTTTATATCAACATACGTAAGTATGTTACTGTAGTTAGCACGAAGAAATGTCTGCTTTGGTTCTCACAACGAAATGTGTTTGGTAGATACTTTTGGTCACCTTAACTAGAGATTCTGTGTCTGTGGTAACTGCATAATTACTGCGTATGGTTAAATAAATCCTGCGCAATATGTCTTAATTACCGGGGCGTTTTTCATTTGCTAAATGGCTAATGAAACGATGTTTCTCGTCCGAGCTTTTCAACAGCTATCAGTGGCGCGCTTCCTTATTTTCCAAAGTTAAATCTCCATTTTATGCAACTGAAATAGATGGCACTTGATGTAAGACGGAATGATTAATGTGAGGAGAATATTAATAAAAAGTGGTAATCATTTATAAGCTTTGGCTTTTGTTGAAAAACTCTGTGTTAAGAATATATTTGATGACACATTTTCATATTAAGCAACGATCGATGTTGCCTTTATAAAACAGCAGAAATAATGCCTCATGATGTTGGTCTTGAACAACGTAAGATACATGTAGTCAACTCTGATCTATGCTCCCCTGCCTATAACGTAGTAATCAACTGTTTACATTACTCCGCCCCCCGCTTGCACTGTAATAAACAGCTGCTATTAATGGTTAGCATTACAGAAAGTGNAAGTTGGTCTTGAACAACGTAAGCTACATGTAGTCAACTCTGATCTATGCTCCCCTGCCTATAACGTAGTAATCAACTGTTTACATTACTCCGCCCCCCGCTTGCACTGTAATAAACAGCTGCTATTAATGGTTAGCATTACAGGAAGTGACAATGGAAAACATTTAATGCCTCACCAATACATTTACAGTCTCGGAATAAGCGAACTTTCCTTGGTAGGTTTATGTGTAATTTCCTGATGGTAGGAGATAGAGATTGACTGCCTGGTAAGGCCATTAAAGATATGTTACATTATCAAATGAAGTTTTCACAACAGAGAAAACACCAATGAAAAGATTATTGTAGCAGGATTATTGTAGCAGGAAAGAACTATTCTGACACGCGTGCTACCTGCTCTGCAAAAAATCTGTTAGTTTAACTGGGGAAATTCCATAAATGTTAAATGGAAAGCGTAGTATTTTGTTTACTGGAGAAATCCCGTATTTTCTTCCTGGCCAGCGAATATACTTGCACTTACTTCGTTCGGTATCAGATGGCAGTTCCCTATATACTGTCACTTTACCTAATAATTATGCAAAACGGCATCTCGTTTGCAACTGCATTCGATTTTCTTTTTTCATATATATAGCATCAATAATTTTACAATTCTGGTGATAAATCATTTAAACTGGTAGTAATAAGAGATTAACCTTGAAAATAGGATAAGAATTAGCAAGCATAGTAACAGAAACTCTATGCCTTTTTAAAATAGCAATATCCTTTTTCTGATGAAGTGTTTCCAAAACCCAAGTATTTAGTTAACATGAACAAAGCACGAACTATTTATAACTGCATTGTACATTCTCCTGAGACTACAGCACTCAGCTGATACATGACGATTGTATGTATGATTTTGTTTCAATGAACTACGAAGAATACAGTGTATCAAAATGAATATAATAATACTTCAACACAGCATGCGAATTCAAAAACATATGTTTCAGTACAACTTGCTAGCGCTCTCTGTTAAGGCGTTAGCGTGGGATAGCATGGCGTGCTCTGGTTCGAATCCCTAATTGACGGTTTTTTCAGGAATGATAAGAAAATTACAAGGAAATCCTGTAAATCTTACACGATTTTGTTGGTATTTGTTGNGTACAGCTTGCTAGCGCTCTCTGTTAAGGCGTTAGCGTGGGATAGCATGGCGTGCTCTGGTTCGAATCCCTAATTGACGGTTTTTTCAGGAATGATAAGAAAATTACAAGGAAATCCTGTAAATCTTACACGATTTTGTTGATATTTGTTGCTGTCATCCTGTTCTCCTCAAAATTTAAGGATTTTTTTACAGCACAGCGGAAGCACTGAAACCCTTACTGGACCAGTAATTTTCTGTAAAGTTCTTAGTGGACTAGATACTGTAACTTCTACCTATGGGGAACTTCGGCTTAAAATTATAAGGTCCATTGCATCTTTATGAGCTGCTGATTCGTTTATAAAATCAAAGCTGGCTATGATATTTAGGGTGTATGCTCTCAGCCGGTACTTATAACATTTTTTGCGCTCAGAGGGTCCAATATGAGATCAGTAGTCCATTATTGTTTTCTGTCATATACAAAACATAAATAATAATAATAATATTGCAGAGCCGGAAGACAAAGTGAGGCTAATTGCTAGGAACGTTTGAAACTGTGTTAAGTGATTTTACGTCTCTGCCCTCCACTCATCAGGTTAGAAAGTTTATGAATGCATTAAAACTCTGACATTTTCAACAGAATATTTTTGATCTGTCAGGGAATGCTTTCTTTTGGGACAAAATATATTTCCTTAATTTTTCGTTTCGACAACTTTACTTGGTGCGGTTCAATGATTTCTGCTTCTATCATCCGATATGCCCTGTAGACACACAAGAAACGGTTCTTCGCCCTATACTATTCCTCATCATAGTCACTGACATGGGGCAGATATGCAAATGTACAGTCATTTCTTCATTTTCTAACGACACCCGAATACTACCGTAAGTAGCAGCTGAAAAATCAGTTGAAGATGTGCATGCTACGCAGTTAGATTTAAAAATAATCTGCCTGGCTGTAGTCACTGAATAGAAACATGACTTTCAACGAAACAGCTCTTGAGGTTCTACCGTATGGAAAACGTGGCACTTTTTTAGTCCAAGTCAACAACAGAAATTAAATGGGCCATGAAATTAAATGAAAGACAATTTTGAGAGCTCCTAGCACGAATAGTAGACGGTGCTACCTACTTTTGAAAACCCTGTGGCCAGAGCACTAGCCGAAGTAAAGAAATAAAGTGGCTGCGGGGCTTAGAACTTCCTCGTCAAGCAATGCAGGAAATGATGTGCACCCTATGAACTGAAACAGATTATCATTATTGCCAACTTGGTCGTCTTTATTTATTCTTAGAACAAGAAAGCTTTGAGTGCTTTATTATCACAACTGTTTAGCAAAATCTCAACAACAGGGTAAATGTAAATGTGCTGATTTTAGCATTTTGAAAATAAATTGTATGAACTGGTGGAAAGGATGAAGATGCAGGGCTAGCTACATTGTTCATTCTAGAGAAAGTTCATTCGTGATTTCAGTATTTTCGACTTTTTTTGGCTACCAAATGTGCCCTTCACGGACGTTATCTCAGGCTTTGTTTACGAAAAGTTCATTTCGGTAAAATGCTTAGTTTCTTTTCTCCGACATTGTTTATTTCATCTAAAAGCGACGCACTTCAAGTCATCGTCCCAGACTCTGCATGGATGCCAACACTTCAATTTTTGGCAAAACTCTTTTGAATTTTGAATTTGGCTACGAGAACACAACTGGGAAATGATCTCCCTCTTTGTTTATTAATTAAACTTGAGTTCTGGCCAGAAGTACATGCTTATGTCGGGCATTCTCCTTTATTGGTTAAGACTCACACACATCACGAAAATAGTTCAATGCTCTATCTACGAAAAGTCCATCTCTGACAAGACTTTTTTTACTTCTTTCTTTTCTCTTTCTGGCAATTTCTCATTTTCGTTCCAAGTGACTTTCATCACGGAAGTTGTGCAGGTTCAGTTTATAAGAAAGGTCTTTGCTGGCAAAAAGTTCATGGATTCTCTTTCCGGTATTCTTTCAAATTGGTTACGAGTGGCACACATCACGAAAACGATGCCAGCCTCTGTCGGCGAGAGTTCTCATTCCGGCAAGAACTTTTGGTTTCTTTTCTCTCTCATTTTGTTTGAGGTGCAGTTTGCAGCAGACAAATTCGCAGCACCTGTCGTGTTTCGAGGTATCCTTTTTTTTTTACTTTTGTTGGTCAGGCGAACCTCCCTGGATAAAAAAACTCCATGGGGAGTTTTTTGATGAGTTCAGATTAATCTTGTCGGGACTTCATATCAGACGGACGAGGTTTTGCTCAAGTTGGGCGGTCAGAAGAGCTCGTCTGACCTGGAGCACTTTTCATTAAACCTGCTAAATGAGCCGAGAAAAGCCAAAGAAGAAAAATTAGTTTTGTGTTGTATGGAATCTTCCGCTGTGACTTTTCTGCCTCTAATGCACGTAGATTGTTTTATGGAATTCTCTCTTCTTTAACTTTCTTTTGTAAAATGCGCTTATAATGTTGCACCGAACTCTCTCTCACTATGCCCTCTATCTACGCTTGTTATATGGTACGGTTTTTCCCCTAACACAATATTTTTGTTTATTACCACATGTAGTTGTGGCATTGTCTCCATGATGAATCAACTACTGCTCTAAAAAATTTACCCGTTATGAACTTTTACCCACAGTGCACACAATTTTATTTCTATGTACACTCTTGTGTACGTTTTTTTCTCACGGCATAATGGGTTTTCATTTCTAGAAGTTCCTTGTCGTAGCCTTTTCTAGCAATGCGCTCAAAATTATGTTTTCGGAACCTCCTCGGGGAACCATTCTTTCTTTTACCCACATTTCTATTTTATGGCATTCCTTTCGTGCGATGTGTTTCCGATAATNTTTTTTTCACGGCATAATGTGTTTTCATTTCTAGAAGTTCCTTGTCGTAGCCTTTTCTAGCAATGCGCTCAAAATTATGTTTTCGGAACCTCCTCGGGGAACCATTCTTTCTTTTACCCACATTTCTATTTTATGGCATTCCTTTCGTACGATGTGTTTCCGATAATATGAATTTTTTTTTAATTCCCTTGTTATAATCTATTAAACGACGTAGATTATTAGATCAGATAGGCGGCAGTAGACGGACCAACAGGCCCAGTCCCAAAGAGACACTGGAACTTACGCCTCGGTCCAATATGAGCTATTGCCATTATAACACAGGATAGAAATGACTGAGAAAAAGAGAAGAAAGAATGGGGTGAAGAATTTCAGTCAAAGGGACGATCATGCATGCAGGCAAGCGAGCACGATCAACAGCCGCTGATATGCGGGGCCTAGAGACGTCTATCTGTGTAGTCGGGGCGGAAGAGAGAAGAAGATGGACGAAAGTGGCCTCGGAAGTTTTGGTCGTTAAGAGTTTTCAACTCCTGGAAAAGGAGTTCTTAGCTGTGGAGGATGTCTCTCCCAATGTTTGTCAAGATGAGCTTTAAACGCGTTGACTGTCTCCGTACCGACAACGTCAGAAGGGAGCCTATTCCAAATATTCACTATGAATTACGGAAAGAACTGCTAACTGAGGGTTGTTCTTCGAGCTTTATGCTTGAGTTTTTGACCGTTGTTTCGCGCACGGTCATTACCGTCTCTTTGAAAAAGTCCCGTTAAACTCACTTCTGTTTAGGGAAACCTCTCCTTATGACCATTTTTCCGAAACGCACTTTACATTTTACTGCAAGTTCATCAATAATCTATTTCATCAAGTACAGTCCTTCCGCTACGCATTTAATTTGTCAACTTATACTTCACTGTAGTACTCTTGACCAAAATTCTATGACTTACTGGATAGCTTTACGTGAGGATTGTAACCCTTGGCTAAATTTGGAGTTTTTTAAGGGATTCATAAAACGCCTCNTCCGTTTCGCATTTAATTTGTCAACTTATACTTCACTGTAGTACTCTTGACCAAAATTCTATGACTTACTGGATAGCTTTACGTGAGGATTGTAACCCTTGGCTAAATTTGGAGTTTTTTAAGGGATTCATAAAGCGCCTCAAGAACAGAATGACCTCTGCCCAGGAGATTATGTTTGTTTGTCTCTCTGTCCGACTCTGTCCGCCAGTAAATCAGCTGTAAATTAAGAGACCAACAAATATTTCCGAAACTCTGGTTACAGGCTTTGACAGAAAGCTTTTACTGATAGAGGTTCCGGCAGGAAGAGTATTGAGATTTACGCTTGTCGCTCACATATTAGCGACGCTGGAAAGCAAGTACATTTTGCATGGTATTGTTTGTGACCCTTTGCCTTCCTTAACTGAGCAGTTCTGACCTGCAGACGGAGGTCACATCCACCAAACATGAAGTCACATGATATAAACAATGTGTCTACAATTTGAATGTTAAAGCTAACACATTAGAAATGTATGTGCAAAACGCATATATAACAGTAAGTAAATGAGTAAATGCATTAATAATTAAGTAAATAACATAAATACGTCGAAAAAATTATGGTAGTTCTTTGGTGGAAAGTGTGCAGTTAGGAGTCGATGGGATAAATATGAAAAAGATCGTGCTTAGTCAATATAAAGACAATTACTTAGTTGAATCCACAACCCAGGCTCTGACTCCTATGTAAAAATGGGCGTCTTTGTTTTTCTGTTCCCAATTTATTATCTGATCTCATCTAATCCGATTAGAATCAGAATCACATTCAGAGACTTGACATATAAAAACAGTACATGTCAGCAGATGTAATAAAACAGGTCAAGAACGCTTCTCAAGCCCTTATTTAAGCAAGCAGTCCATGGCGCTAGATTCGCAGCTTTGAATCAAGTTCCAGTCTTTGATTTATTAACTGACTACGCTTTAGACCGCTGCAAAGTCAGGCGCAGTTGGTATGTAATTGATGTTGGAAACAGATATGGACATTATTTTATCATTTTTTGCGTTATCCTGCATGCTCTCTGAGTTACGAATCTTCAAGTTCAATACAATCACAATATCAGTTTTCTAGCTGTCATTCATCTCGCATGCATTCGTAATGCTGATTCAAATTCTTCAGAGACTCAGATTCTTCAGTATTATATAAAAATACGACAACGTAGCATTTAGTAAGATAAGTCGTAAATTAAAGCACTATTCTGAATCGCACTTTACCCTACATGATGCGGATTGTGCTTTTCCAGTGGCTCTGGAAAGACAGTTAACTTCTATATTGTTATAGTTAGTCAAGTACCACACAAATCCTGCCTAGAATATGTCTGGGTCACCTTATATCAAAACTCCTTTTTGATCTTCTCAGCTTCTTTTTATCCTTTTGTTATCAGAGTGTCAGGGCGCCTTGAGTGCATCTCCGCGTCTCTGAAGCCACGGTCCCTGCTTAGCTTGCGAGCTGCGTGCTGGGATGTGGCTCATGCATCACTTTTTGAGTAACTTCAAAAAGCATTAGTGACTGCTCGTATAATGAGGAAGCCTTGGAGGGCAAACCCGAGCCTGTTTACTCAGTCTTATTACCGGTCTAGCGAAGGCAATTTTTGTACACTTTCTGAAGCGGCCAAGAGTTCTTGAGAGGCTTTCTCGTACGTGCGACACTCCAGTTCTAAAGCTTCGTCGTCCTCCTCCTCCTCCTTCTCCTTCTTCTCTTCCGCTGAGCCGACACCGCTGCCCTCACAAGCCAGAAAGAGTTCAAAATATACCAAAAAATTCCTCCTATTTCAGCCAGGAGGCCAACGCAAATTTGGGAGGTGTTCTTTCTTTAATTAGAAAACCTTGAAGGTTGTTCAGAATTTATGGCGCTCACGGTTCAAAAATATAAAAAAAAATTATGCCGGTCTGCCTTACGCGCTCTACTGATAGAAAGAATTCGGGGCAAAATGTTTGAGTGTTCAATCGCTTTGTAAACTCTGAATGATAAACGGGCCTCCGGAACACAAGTTATACAAAAAATTTCATTATTTTAGGTCGTCATCCGACGGGCGCTGAAATTTTCGCATTAATTAGAGCCTTGAAAAGAATCCGGGCCATTTCTTTCAATTGGAGCGGGAAGGCTAAATTCTTTGAAGCAATGTAAACACAAATGTTTGGCCCCAGGGATAATTATGCATGCAAATTGAGATCTATTGTACTCGGACTCCAGGTCTTTGGAAACTCGAGGTGAAAATAACATAGTTTCCAACATTTATTATGCCGCACTTCTTTTTCTATGGTAATACGTGCCACTCTTCGACACAATAAGTATGATGAAAGTTAAAAAACTGATGATAGTAAGAATGTAATTTTAGCCAAGATAGCAGGTTACAATTTAGTGTTTGGGTTATAGTGTTGGCGCTTCAACCTCCCTGCCGATTTCACCGACAAGACATAATAGATACGCACTAAGGAGAACTAGAGATGCACTCAATTTTCAAGCGCGTCTTGGGTGCGTAAAGTTTCGTGTAAACTGTTTAAGCTGTACAGATGCACCACGAAATCTCTGAGATAAAAACTATGATTCAGAGGTGGAAATGGTAGCATATATTTATATCATTATAAATCTACAGCATATTAAATCTGAGATATCAGAGTTTGGAGCTCAAGTAACGCTGGGCTAGGATTCTGCCAGCAGGAGACAGCCACAGCTAAGAACTCCTCCTCCACGAGTCGCAAGCACTTAACAGCCAAAGCTTCCCAGGCCATCTGAAGCCGACTTCTTCTCACTTCCGCTCCATCTATATTTTTAAGCTCCGCATACCAGCAGTTATCGATCATGCTTGCGTGCATTCATGATCATCTCTTTGACTGTGATTCTTCTCCCCCTTCTTTTTTATTTCTTTTTTTTTTTTCGTTCGCCCTACATTCTACTAACATAATGGCAATAGCTCATATAGGGTCGGGGCGTAAGTTCCGGTGTCTCTTTGGGAATGGGCCTCTAGGTTCGTCTACAGCCACCTATCTAATCTAAGCTAAAAGACAGCAACGATGTTTATCTATTGCGTGGCTGTTCTATCATTCTAGTAGTTCATTAATAGTCTGCTTATTGTTCTTCGCTCCTATTTTCTGCCTGCGGGCAAAGGCTCAGTGTCTTAATGATTGATCTCTAGGTCCAAGACGTCCTAGTATAACGATGCCGTAAGTCTCAGTAGGAC
Organism: Parhyale hawaiensis; assembly: GCA_001587735.2. NCBI lineage: Eukaryota > Metazoa > Arthropoda > Malacostraca > Amphipoda > Hyalidae > Parhyale > Parhyale hawaiensis. The sequence continues at coordinate 1,491,986 of LQNS02278182.1, forward strand.
TATATGTGAACTTCTTACGGTAATTGTGACTGAATCAGTATGAAAGGCTATCAATAATAATAATAATTATATTACTTTTATTATTTTCATTAGTAATAGTAGTAGTAGCAGCAGAAGTAGTAGTAGTATGCCAAAGATGAAAATTAAGTGAAAGGTACTTCACTATAACGCTGTTACGATTATTTTCGGTGCTTCAAGAAAGGAGTTTTATGATAAAGTTGTTGTCGTTATTTTTATCGTTTAGCCAGGAATATTCATTAGCTGAGCAGGAGTATTGTGCATGACCAGATTTTAGATTAGATTGTTGTACTGTAGTAGACAGGCCAACAGGCCCATTCACAGAGAGCAGCCGGGACTTACGCTTCGGCCCTCTATGAACTATTGTCATTATGTCAGTTACATTTAAATGTCTCAGTAACAAAAGTAGAGCAAATTCAGCGAAAGAGGTGATCTTGCATGCACAATTTATAACTGCAGATCAGTGCAGCTCGCAGACGTTAAGTTAGTTGGGACGGGAAAGAGAATGCATTAAGGTGGCCTCTAATGCTTTGGCACAGAAGAGTTTGTGACTTCTGGAGGTGTTCGTAGCTCTAGAGGGTGTCGCTCCCAATCTGTGTGAAGAGAATTTTTCAACGTGGCGACTGTCTCTACACTGACCACTTAAGCGGGGGCTCTATTCCAGATATTCACTAATAAATACGAAAAGAACTGCTGGCTTAGAGTAGTTCTTTGAGCATTACATATGTTTGAGCTCTTGACCGTTGTTTCGTAAGCGTTCATTAACGTCGCTCTGAGAAAGTCCCGTTAAAGGCGAGTTGTTGAAGGCATATAAGTACTTGATGTTTTTATTTGTTGCCCCCTGAGTCGTGTTTGCTTGAGAGAAGAGTCCCGCTTTTGTAGGTGACACTCGTGTTGCTTGTTTCATAGATGAAGTAACAATTTTGTTGCTCTGCATTGGATATTTTCTACAGTATTTTATCTGTATCGTTACACTGATGTGGAGACCAGAATTGAACAGCAACTTCTAAATGATGGCGAACTAGTGCTTTTTACAAAGGAATGATTATGCCCTTGGACTTTTACTCGAAATTCATGGAAATGAATCCCAGTACTCTGCTGGCCATTCTCACTTTCTTGTCAACTTGCTAAGTGTATGGTAGTTTGTTTACAATAATTATTCCCAAGTCACGTTGTGGGGGGACAGCTGCTAATTCTGTCCCGTTCATTTTCAATCGAGTTGAGGGGTTCTCCAACCCTATGTGCACGACTGAACATTTGTCGATATTAAAGCTCATTTACCACATTGCGGTCCATTCCATGAGGCGGTCAAGATCTTGTTGGAGCTCAGTTTCATCCTGGTAGGATGGCATGGTTTAGTGTCATCTGCATTGTTTTATCTGTTCCATATTATACTTTGGTGTGTTGATAATACTCACAAGCTCTACTAGACAATTCTATGGATTTCTTATTGTTTACTATGTTATACTGTGAGAGGTTCATTCTATTCTTTAACAGCTTTTCACTGAGCTTGAATATGTTCAAAATGAAAGCTTGCTATATGTGTTAGTTTTTTCCGCACTGGGGCCACGCTTCAGTCAGACCAAAACTCCTGAAAGGACCAAGTAGGGGAAGGCATGAGTTAAATGCAATGGGTTACACCACACCACTCTTTGAAAGATCTGAGGGTGTTTTGGTAGCATCTCGGTGCTGGGGGTCAATGCACAACATTTTCCTGTGTAAGATTCACTCTCTCACCGTCCCATACTGCACATGGACAGACGCAGACTAAGTTAATTTACAACATCACAACGGCAAAATTCTCGGAGAAATCAATAGATTTGTTGAACGCATTGCTCGTTAACGGATTTAACTCGTTCTTCCGAGAGCTGTACCTCGAAAGCCTTTGACGGCTTTGCTTCAAACCACTTCTGTAAAATTCCAGTGCGAATTCTTTCGGGTGTTGCAGAGGATTTTCCAAACGCCACACTGCGTGCATTGCACAACAGATGACGAGTGAAGGCTTCCGACATCAGGCGGAGTGGGATTGTGGACCTCACAAAACTTTGCAAACTCAACTCTGTCGCTTTTTTGTTTGTCTGTTTCTGATGCTTTCTTTTTGCTAGATAAAGAAGAGAGTCTGTGGAATATGGTTCTCGTTGGTTGATTCGCTCGTTTGTTTTTGGCGGCTTGCATGGAAGCAAAATTGGCCGAGGGTTTTGATGACTGACGTCACAGAAATTTTGGTCTTGAACGTTCGCAGCAGCAATAAAAGCACGCGCTGCGACATAGGTGCCGGAAATGCACAGCTGCTACGAGCGTGAATACTATAAATGTCAAGGCAGAAAATTAACGCAATTCATCACGGACGCTACGGCATCCAAATCAGGTGAAACTGACGGCTAACAGGAATGTTCTGTGAAGAAACCAAAGTTTATTGGGCAAGCAAAGGCTTATTTCTGTTTGGCTATGGATTTGCGCAATAAATATATTTCCGTAAAAACAGAAAGTGCTCGAAAGTCCTTGTCTAGGACAGTTTCGAGTTTCGTCTTCCTCACAACTGAAAAGTTTCAACATTTTCATCATTAAATCATTCGTTATTAAACAGAAGCAAGGATAAATTTCCCTGATCATCTATGCGTATTTTCTATCCTTTCTACTTGGAAAAATTGAAGATCTAGAGCTCCACGACTTGAACCCTCGCCATTTATAACTGAGCCCCCAACACATATTCTCCCAAGCAAATTTAGCCAAAAAGTCATACTGACTCTATAAATTATCTACTTGAAATTGAACAGTCACCCAATAGCCATTGGCATTGGCAGAACTGTGATACACCAGTCTTCATTTATTATAAAGTCATCTAAATTGAATCACGTGCCACTAATAATTCCCGCCATGTTTGTATACAGCACTTGTACTTTCCACTGGGCCCTAAAGGAAATTACCTGCAGCACAAACCCGTTCATTTAATTTCGGCATCCCATTTCGGGTGTGCGTTAGAGGCGGCTATACCTTTCACTATATATTATTTGTATATATGTGTATATTTTATGCGCATGTTTGTATATCACGAATCACGCTCTAAGGGAACAAAGTAGGAGGATATTCAGGCGTTGAATTTTCAGCAAAATATTATATTTTTAGAGGCCCCACTTCACTTAGAAGTATACGAAAGTATTTCCCGAAGTTTCCCTCTTGAACCTGGAAGAGTAACTAAAGAGCCATTCTTCAGTAAATCGCGGGTTGTTCCCGATCTTTAGCACTATTTAGATTGGCAGTGGGGTTTTTTTTTACTAAACCAATATCTTGTTTCATTCACTGTTATATCAAATTTTCATGGAATATCTATTTTTCTTGAAACTCTTGTGCAACTGGCACTCTTTAAGCGATTTCTTATAAAACTAGAGTAGCAAACCAACAGATTGACGGAATGACTGTGATGTATCTCTTTTCCCCAGTATTACATTGTTTCTCCAGCCCGTCTCCAAAGGACGCCGTGCTACGGATAACTTTCATTCCAAGCGCAAACATCCTTCGATTATTTTCCGACGGCAATCTCTTTGATAGCGTTTCACGTGAGAAATTCCCAATATTTTATGTCTTTATTTTTCCATTCTTTGTATCGACGCTTTCCACTGTGGTGAATCCAAATGCAGCTTAACGCAAGAATGCCTCAGCGTCAAATAAAAATTCGTCCTGTGCTCTCGTCACAAAGAGCTTTTTTTCCCAGTTCCGTTTGTCACGCTGAAGATAGACAGAAGCTACCAATCTCCATCACTGCCTGGCCGGCTGAACAGTCCCATGTATTTTTCCATTCTTTACTATTTTGATTGAAGCTGATCGTTTCCAAGAAGCAATCGTTGCGCTTGTAAGTAAAATACAACGCGTGGCAGATATTTCCATTGTATAGCATAACATGGAAGGCTTCGTTTAACTGTGTACGCACGTTGCCGTTGTGAAGCCAACACAATACCTATAACACCAGAAAATAAAAGCATCAATTTTTCTCCTGATAGTATTGCTGGAGACCAACGAGAAAAATAAAGAGAAATTAATTTGTAATTGTGAATTGATAAATACTAAGTTCGAAACGAGCGATTCCCAAACTTTTCTAGACTAGCGCTATTTTGACTGTCGTTAGATTTCGTATCGCAAACACACATTTTATGCCATGTTATGCACATTAACCCTTTACCGAGCAGTTGACCATCATTCCCCGTAATGATTCCCTTTTCTAGAAGTCGGTGCAACCCACTCTGAGAATTATTTCTCTAAGCCATAAGTATGATCATGAACCAATGGGCTCCATACGTGAGTTTATATATTTTTCAAGTCTTGCTGAAAACCTGTAAGCCCTTGAGCCTTTGAGTACAGGATACCGAGTAACACCTCCTGATTACTACCTTGATCTTTCATACCACCAACTTCCCAATAAGTGAAAAATGAAGCAAGTAGAGTCGATGTACCTATGATACGTAAATCCATTGACAAACCAACCAGTCTTTCGCGAGAGCTATTTGCTCGCGAGGTCTCCAAACCCACCCTGAAGACCCTATCTGAATGCACTAAGAGGGCCATCGATCAGCGTCTTCAGATTACATTAATTGGGTCGGTACAAGACATGTATATGAATTAAGCTTTTGATTCACTTCCATACTAGTGTATAAACCATTTTCAAAACTATTAGTTAACCGTTTGTAACTCCATTTCTCGTAAGGAAGTCTTGTAGTCCGTCCTGAAAGAATATGATAGCTTCCTCGAAATCAACAATACCTTGGGGTCAGTATTGAGTACGTGAGGTCTTCAACCTCTCTTGCATGATGACCCAGAAGCCTCTCACCTAAAGCAACACTATACATAAAGCCTTCATACTTCTTCCAAGGTATTCAAAAGAATTCCAATTTACAAAACAAGCCTCTTTTTGGGACCCTAATTCCTTACGTGAAGAAAATCTCGGAGATTTTTCTAGGGTCTGCGAAATTTTTAGAAAATCTAGCAGTTTCTTCGTATCCCAGTCTCTGTGACTGAAAGAAATGTTTTATACGGAAGAGATGACTCCTAGGTGCCTGTTTTATCTATATTTTTACTATGGCTTTGCTTGATTCTTGTATGTTTTCTCGACTAATCATGGAGAAAACATTCGTTTTGTAGGAGCCTAAAACCTCTCCCAAAATCAGCAGGATCTAAGTTCACCATAAGGCCCGCAACCTTGCCATCCCAGGATAGGAACATTTAGCATCCACCAACGTTTACCACCCTCGGACATAGTCCTCTTCGCACGCTCTATGACTCGTGCAGTACTCTGTAGTTAGGGGTCGTTGCCCCCCTTAACGACTCAATTATCTTCAGCAAATGCAGCTCTCAGCGAAGCCAAAGCTCTGAATAAAAGGGAACGTAATGCGCTGCCACAAGCTTACCATTCTCGCAAGTGACGCATAAACGTCATAGAGCTCGATAAACGGCTACAAAACGCCGTGTTTCTCACTGTCTTAGGTCACCCATCTTTAGCTTTGCACAGCCGCAGCTATGACTTACGATAAGAAAGTAGCGCTGCATCAAAGGCCTCTAAAATTACTCCAGGCATAGGGTGATTCAGCTGCTGATTATTAGTGGGACCTAGGTAATTCACTGATCTATATTTTAAATATAGTGTTGTTTGTATAGTGTACAGAATATCCTTATGGAGTTATCTAGCCCTTGTTTATCAAATAGGTGATGAGGATGGTTCCATTTTTTTCCTTATTATAGCGAAGCAAGTAATTGCTTTAAACCACTAATTTAGGTTGCTTCTCTTTAACTATACCCAGTCGCAAAGTCGACCTCCGATAAGAAATTGGCTCGGTATCAGAATGCCTGTAACGTATCTCCGGCTTAGGATGAGTTAACCCTTTTATTTATTGTTTTCTCTTGTACATAGGAGATACACCACATAAGTTGCATCATCAGAGAAAATGTCATCTACTAAGGGCGTGTCCACACGTCATTCATATCAACGCATTCACGCATGCACTCTCCCGAAAATTTTGTAGCTTTGTTGTCAACAAAACTTTGTGTAACAAGTTTAGGATATCTCTTTAAATTGAGAGTGAAATAAAATTCAGAAAACCGTGCACTTTTCTGCTATTTGTAGGGTACTGTAACACATTCGACAAGTGGATGAGCAAACCCGTTGAAATGAATGACGTTCGAACTTCGCCCTAATGATTACACAGAGCAGTGAATTTTTTTTTCTTGTTGCTGCAAATTCAAGAACTGCTATTAAGTCACTATTAGATGCTGATTTTAAACATGCAACCTAAATTTTGCTACTTTAGATACTCTTTCTTAAGATTCTCCTATACGAAGACCATAATATGAAGCGTCTGAAAACACTCCCATGGTTCGTTTGGAAGGCATCTACAATATAATAAAGACCGATGTGTATTTATCTGTTTGTTTATTAATTTGTTTATTTATTTGTCTATTTTCTGTCAAGCTTTAACAAAACAGATACGCATAAATTTGCCTAAGCTGGAGGTTTTCCGTGGTCATCCTGTCAAGCTTAACTGAAAACTGCTTGTTAGAAAATGGGCCAGGTTACAGATGATGGCAAACGTATCTTGATCTGCGAAAGGTGAAATTCAAACAATGAAGATATCGAAGGCTGAGTCTGATTTGCACGAGTATTATCTTCTCCATATCTCGAATCTATGGCAAAGTAGAGAGCGACCCTATGTCTAAATGCACTTCTTGCAATCCCGAAATTAAAGTTGAAGATATCTGAAGCTTCCATTAGCACTCTCATGCATCTTGACTCTTAGTTTCTTCTCACAGATAGTTTTGTTGTATCAGTTATTCTTCTAANCTATGGCAAAGTAGAGGGCGACCCTATGTCTAAATGCACTTCTTGCAATCCCGAAATTAAAGTTGAAGATATCTGAAGCTTCCATTAGCACTCTCATGCATCTTGACTCTTAGTTTCTTCTCACAGATAGTTTTGTTGAATCAGTTATTCTTCTAACTATCCAAAGAGCTTTAATAAAGAGGAGAGGGAGCCAGGAGCCTCGTCCGTGACGCTCAAGAGTCGGGTGTGGCTGCAGCCAGTCGCCGTATGCACCAATCGCATATCAGTAAAAAGTAGGGTGTGGCTGTAGCTAGTCACCGTATGCACCAATCGCATATCAGTGCATCAGTTTTGCTGCTGCTCCCCCGTAAAACTTGCTGATCACGCGTCACTTCCACCAATGAGATTCATGAACGCGTCACAGCCACGCATGATCTGGTTGACTCGCTGGCGAATCTAACTACGGGCCACAGGGCTTCCCCCCTCTTTCCAACTATCATTCAATGGTCGACAAAACAGCTTTCGTGAAGCAAAAAACCATTTGACCTACAGGACATCCTATCGTATACATAATACCAAATCGAAACGATAACTTTGACCGTTGCTGATTACAATGAATTTTCTCCATGTCAGAGAGAGAGAAAAAAAGTTTCGATGTTCAGCAGTAGTGAAGCCACAGACTAATCTGTGGTGAAGCCGTAAACGCTCATATCCAGGTGCCTTTAGGTTAGCAGTTACAATAACGAAAGCATGATCAATGAAGAAGGTCGTCATAAATTCTTCACTGTCATTTTTTACAGTGCAGGGCCCCCTGGTGGTACTAATAAAGGACAAGAAACAGGACGTAACTGCTTGAAAATGGGACGTGATATACCGGAATCGCAAAGTAGACTTGATGCAAAAACAGTTGAAAGATATCTACTAGCCAATTACTAGTTCTCATTTATTCATTTGTAGACACTTTAGTATTTTTTGGGTTTTCTACCGCCACCTTGACGCCACACGTACGGCATGTATTAGCATATCCCAACACTGTTACAAACATTAACAGACACTATGACTCACAAGTACGATCACATTGCACTACAAGCCTCCTCTTCTGAAACACAACCACCTCACTTTTAGTAGCGGAACCTATACATGATCTATACCAGCGGCTCCCAATCTTTTCTAAGCCTGGCACCTCTGGAATACTTTTGCGATGTTCTTGCATCCCCAACAAAAATTTGCATCCCCAACAAAAACTTGCATCCCCAACAAAAAATAATTACCTATCGGATGATAGAGAATGGAATTTACGCAAAATATGTGAATGAATTTATACGTCCAACCTTATTTTATCAAAGATTTCGCGCCCACTAGTAGATCGTCTTGCCAACCCCCCTCCCCCCCAGCTAGCGCGAGTTACCCATGACTCGGAAACCTTGCCCTAATTATTTCTTGTAACGGCTGCCAATTGCACAGTTGTGGCTCGATTACTTTCGTTTCAAAGTCAATTTCCTTCCTTATGCATTATATCGGTGCATACATAGGCTTCATTTGTCTGTCTCATGCCTAATTTCCTGTAGAAAAGTTATCCCCAGCCTTGCTCAATGCTGCATCTCCTCTAACGTATTTCTTGCAACGGCTGTCATTTGCACAATTATGGCTCGATTGCTTGCGATCTAGTTTCTATTTTTTTCTTTTTGCATAATTTCGGTGCATGCATAGGCTTCATTTGCCTATCTCATCTCAAATTTCCCGAAGAAACGTTATCTCCATTCCTGCTCAATGCTCCATCTCCTCTGATGTATTTCTTGTAACGGCTGCGATTTGCAAAATTGTAGCTCGATTGCTTTCATTCCAGTGCATGCATCGGCTTCATTTGTCTATCTCATCTCAAAATTCCTGAAGAAACATTATCTCCAGCCTTGCTCAATACTGCATCTCCCCTCTATTGTGGTTCCCAACCTTTTCTCAACTTGGCTCACTTAGAAAACTTTCAATATGTTATCACACTTCATCGACACAATATAATAAACACCGTCGTGTATCTGTTTGTTTGTATATTTACATGTTTATATATTTGTATGTTTCAGGTCACGCTCTTAAAGAAATAAATAGGCAAAAATAGGCCAGGTTGCAAATATTGTAAGTAGGTTGCGATGTCATTTAGATCGATGACCAGGTTGCGGTAGATGGCGAAAGTTGGCTCCTCATTCTTTTCCCTCAAAGTACTTCTTGCTTGAAACACTTCTTGGAATTGAAAAAATAGAGATATTAGAGCTTTTCTTAGCGCCGCCATGCAGTCTTATTTTATAACTGTCTCCATACATCGAACAATATATTTGTTTTCAGTTTACCACGTACAAATTCAGAAGGTAATCAACGAAGGGCGGATGACGTTTGTCGGACAGTAGACATTTCTTTCCGCTTGCCGCGTTTTTTTTTTAACGGAGCTTCTTTCAATTCAACACAAATTCTTCGATGCACTAGAGGCTGGTTCGGTATCATGGATATGTGGCAGGCATTTCATTTAAATTCACTGTGGCTTGCTGCTTCCTAATGTGCTTCTCACATGAATTGAAAGAGAGAGCACGTGTCTCTTAACAAAATTTGAGACGGTTGTTGAAGCGTATCCTTCACAAGCATATTAGGGACAAAGATATATTGAATGAAGACGTGGCGTCTCAAATTCTTCGCTGTCATTTTTGATAACACGGGCACTGTAAAAAAATAATAAGACATCTTAAAACAGATAAAGAATGAAGTTTACACAAAAAATTGTATACAAATTGATTGTATCTAACTCTATTTTAACAAAATTTCGCACACCTTGGAAGATCATTTTGTACTCCTAAGAGGTGCGAGCACCCCCAGTTGGGAACCCCTGATTTATACGGTAATATCCAAGGACCATGCTACTTGCTCATTACAGCTTGCACAGAAAATTTCCCCTACTGTATCAATCATACATTGGCATATATTACTTCTTCAGCTCTTTACCACTTTAGTGTCTCCCTTTTTGTTGGCAAGGAATATGCTGCAATCACCATACTGGGCAACTACCACCCCAATAATGCACATATATACACACTAACGAAATACCATCCAAAACTCACCATAATTCGCTTTACCCAACATACATCACCGTGGGAACTAAAAGTAACTAAACGTGCCACAATTAACGCTCTACCACCTACTCGTCCTTAATGTATTTAACTACACAGCGCTTCACACATATTACGCATCACAACTCTCTATCTCTCTCTACGCACATCTCACCATATGCACCACAACTCACTACATACGTACAGCAACTCACTCTCACTATACGAACAACGAATCACTCTACGCACAACACCTCACTGTATACCCACCATAGTGATCAAACCTCACTGAATACGCACACACCTCACTACACCCAGTATATACGCACCACACCTCACTACACCCAGTAAATACGCACCACACCTCACTACACCCAGTATATACGCACCACACCTCACTTCACCCAGTATATACGCACCACACCTCACCACACCCAGTATATACGCACCACACCTCACTACACCCAGAATATACCCACCACACCTCACCACACCCAGTATATACGCACCACACCTCACTACACCCAGTATATACGTACCACACCTCACTANTGATGGCTCTGTCTTTGCTGGTGCTGGTATTGGCAGCTTTAAACGATCTGTACACAGAGCTATTCTGTGATCTCGTATCTTCTTTTTTTCATTCTTTTGTTTTCTCCACCCGCTGGGCTGGTTGCGTGGGGTTTTGTTAACCTCATGGAGTTTCATCGTTCCTACGTCGCCAGCCTGGTGTGACTTAATAATAATAAGAATAGAAAATTATGGCCCAATTGCTTTCGTTCAAGAGTCAATTTCTTCCTTTTTGCAAAACCTCGGTGCTTGCATACTATGCATAGGCTTCATTTGTCTATCTCATCGGAAATTTCCTGTAGAAACGTTATCTCCAGTGTTGCTCAATGCTGCATCTCCCCATTTATTGTGGTTCCCAACCTTTTCTCAGCTTGGCTTACTTAGAAAACTTTCAATATGTTATCACACTTCATCAACATAATATAATAAACACCGTCGTGTACCTGTTTGTTTGAATATTTAGATGTTTATATATTTATATGTTTCGGGTCACACTCTTAAAGAAATAAATAGGCAAAAATAGGCCAGGTTGCAAATATTGTAAGTAGGTTGCGATGTCATGGAGATCGGTGACCAGGTTGCGGTAGATGGCGAAAGTTGGCTCCTCATTCTTTTCCCTCAAAGTACTTCTTGCTTGAAATAGTTCTTGGAATTGAAAAAATAGAGATATTAGAGCTTTTCTTAGCGCCGCCATGCAGTCTTATTTTATAACTTTCTCCATACATTGAACAATACATTTGTTTTCAGTTTACCACGTACAAATTCAGAAGGTAATCAACGAAGGGCGGATGATTTTTGTCGGGCAGTAGACATTTCTTTCCGCTTGCCGTGTTCTTTTTGACGGAGTTGATTTCACTTCAACACAAATTCTTCGATGCACTAGAGGCTGGTTCGGTATCATGGATATGCGGCGGGCATTTCATTTAAATTCACTGTGGCTTGCTGCTTCCTAATATGCTTCTCACATGAATTGAAAGAGAGAGCACTTATCTCTTATCAAAATTTGAGACGGCTGTTGTAGCGTATCCTTCAGAAGCATATAAGTGACAAAGGTATATTGAATGAAGACGTGGCTTCTCAAATTCTTCGCTATCATTTTTGATAGCACGGGCACCCTATTAAAAAAAATAATAACACGTATGATAACAGATAAAGAATGAAGTTTACACAAAACATGTGTACAAATTGATTGTATCCAAATTTATTTTATCGAAATTTCGCACCCCTTGGAAGATCATTTCGCACCCCTAAGGAGTGCGAGCACCCCCGGTTGGGAACCTCTGATCTATACTATATATAATATCCAACGAGCATACTACTAGTTCATTACAGCTTGCACAGAAAATTTCCCCTGCTGTATCAATCATACATTGGCATATATTACTTCTTCACCTCGTTACCACTTTAATGTCTCCCTTTTTGTTGGAAAGGAATATGCTGCAATCACCATACTGGGCAACTGCCACCCCAATAATGTACATGCACACTAACGAAATGCCTTATGCCCCATCCAAGACTCATCATACTTCGCCATACCCAACATACATCACGTGTGGGAACTAAAAGTAACTAAACGTGCCACAATAAATGCTCTGCCACCTACTCGTCCTAAATGTATTTAATTGCACAGCGCATCACTCATTTTACGCATCACAACTTACTCTACGCACCAAAGCTCACCGCACAATTCTACAGCCACAGCAACTCACTATTGGTACCCACCAGAAATTAGTAGCTACACTCACAAAAATTCTCTATACACACCACAACTCTCTATCTCTCTACGCACATCTCACCATATGCACCACAGCTCACTACATACGTACAGCAACTCACTGTACGAACAACGAATCACTCTACGCACAACACCTCACTGTATACACACCATAGTGACCAAACCTCACTGCATACGCACCACACCTTACTATATACGCCCCATACCTCACTGTGTAGGCACCACACGTACTGTGTAAACATCACATATTACTAAATACGAACCACACTTCACTATATACTGTGCATACCACACCTCACTGTATGCAGTATCTACGCTCCAGACCTCACTACATACAGTATGATAGCATCACACTACATTAATGTAGCACGCATTACAACTTATTGGACACACTTAAGGATATCATACGCATCACAACACGCTAAACACGGTGTAAATTCACCACACCACACTACTCACAGTATATACGCACCACACCTCACTACACCCAGTATATACGCACCACACCTCACTACACCCAGTATATACGCACCACACCTCACTACATCCAGTATATACGCACCACACCTCACTACACCCTGTATATACGCACCACACCTCACTACACCCAGTAAATAAGCACCACACCTCACTACACTCAGTATATAAGCACCACATCTCCCTACAGCCAGTAGCTATATACGCACCACACCTTATACAACCAGTATATACGCACCACACCTCACAACACACAGAATATACCCACCACACCTCACTACACCCAGTATATAGGCACCGCACCTCACTACATCCAGTATATAAGCACCACACCTCACTACATCCAGTATATACGCACCACACCTCACAACACACAGAATATACCCACCACACCTCACTACACCCACATCTCACTACATCCAGTATATAAGCACCACACCTCACTACATCCAGTATATACGCACCACACCTCACAACACACAGAATATACCCACCACACCTCACTACCGCGCACACACACACCTACACACACTCACGCCCCCGTGCCCCGTACGCACAGGTCACCCAAAGATCCACTGAGGTCTGGCGCTGAATGCTAAAGCGTCGAGCAGCTCTAATTTGCGGCCACTTTTGCCTCGGCCCGTGCCAATGGCGCCGAGTTAGGCGCTCATTACGACATTTTTGGTAGGCCTCGCTTGCTCTCGTGGGCCGCCAACTGCGCTCTAATGAAATTGATGACTCCAACTGCCACTGCTGCGATACACAAGCACAAAAACACGCTTCTAATGAAACTTATCTCGAAACTGGCCTTGATAAGCGAAGCATCTTTGTTCTGCGGCGCTGAAAGAGTGCCAAAGAGTGAGGAGCGTGTTGCTGGATGCAGCCAGGAGTGGATGACGTCAATAAAAGTAAAGACAGTTAACCTGACATTAAGATGCTTAGCTGCAGCACTGAAGTGTCATGTGGAAGCAATAATGAATTTATAATGTACTTCTTGGAGAAACCGAGCAATTTGATAGCTCACTCGAGTAATTACTAAGTATAAAGTAAAAAAACGTCAACTGCTGCTTTCTCTTCATTCTATTACTTTCAGGAAAGAAGCCGAAAGGGTAACTGTGTGGCTAGGGGACTGTAGCCGCGTGGTTATGCGACAGTTTCATTCTAGTTTCAATATATAGGTAATATCATTTAATAATAATAATATTTACAACAATTTATTGCACATTATGGAAAATCATCCAATCATTTATTTTAATGGCGTAGTGTTTCCCTTCGAGTGTGATGGGCATGAAACGTGCACTGCATGACTCAATTTACTGGCATGGATCAATTAAATTTATCAGCCGCTACGGAGGCTTCAACTGGCGGATAGTCTCTTTTAGAGACTAAGGTCACCACCACACCAGTGCCGCAGATGACGTGCGACGCAACAAACTTGTGGGCCTCACCCTCTCAACCTCTAAGTCCAACTCAACACTGTGGACGACTGACGCCCATCAGTCTGGACCTGACCCTCGAATCACTGTGAACAACACTGTCCTACCTCTGGAGCGCCGCCCCAAGATCCTCGGCGTCACTTTCGACACTCACTTTACTTTTACACCCGAAATCACTCGTATCGCTGCCCAAGCCTCCAACCGCCTTAGTTTGCTCAAAGCCCTAGCTGGCACACGCTGGGGCTAATGCAAGGAGACCCTGCTTCTTACGTATAAGGCATTTATCCGACCCCTCTTCACCTACACGGCCGCTGTCTGGTATCCTGGAGCGCCCCATTCCGCCATTCAGAAGCTGCAGACAGTTCAAAACTCCGTTTTGCGACCGGTTGCCTTCGCATGGCATCCATCGATCATCTACATTCAAATTCAAAATTCAAATTCCTAAGGGTCGAACAATCTCATCTCCGTTCTTCGTCCCGAGCACCCAGCACACTCTGTCGTCACTGCACAGGCCGGTCGTCGACGCATCCGCCAAAACCTGGCAACCACATTCCACTCTGTCGTCAACTACTTGCTAGCAGACAATATCATGCTATCTGAAGAGTACCGTGCAGCCATCTCCCTCCTCCATCGGGCTGCCGTGCGTGCTTCACTAGACCGCCTCCCTGTAAGCAGGGTCTTGGCCGCCGTTCCACCGGAGATTTGGCCTGAGGAGACCGCTCTTCCACGGGCGGCCCTCTCTGCACTATCGCAGTTACGTTTAGGCTTTTGCTCTGCCCTGATGTCTTACCGCCACAGGGTCGCACAAGCAGACTCAGACACCTGCCCCGAATGCCACAGTGGCCCTCGCTCTGTGAACCACCTATTTGAATGTCCTGCCCATCCCACCCTGCTCCTTCCTACCTCTCTATGGGACAATCCTTTATTTGTATTTCACTTCTTGCACTCTCTTCCTTCCTCTTCATACCTTCCGCCCTTTGTTCGACCCCCTCCGGAGCCTCCCCTACATAACTACAACAACAACAACAACGCAACAAATTTGTTGCACGAAGAAACGTAGCATCGAGTACGGCAATCTTCTGTCTCAACTGACGAAACCCAATTCGCACGATGCAGCTGAAGCACATAGTAGTGACTGCAGCAATGAAGTTTAACCCCATAGAGACAAAGGGGCCTTTGAGATCCAGTCGAGTGTTTTGTTATTTCAATATCTCAAATATATTGTAGTTTATATTTACAACTCGATTACTTTTTCGGTTTTTCATATGATATCACTCATCAGCAAGAGAAAAAAAAAGGTTTTAAATGTTTTCCTCTAGCTTGAAATTCTTGCCAGATGATGTTTATTGACAGAATTCTCTGGTTTTGGGAGAGTTCACATGAAGCAGAATCCAAATAGAGAGACACAAATTTCAAGAAAGCAGCAAGACGGCGCAAACATTACGTGTAAGGAAGTGCTCGCCAGATTTGTCTCACAAAGCTCTTAATGCGACAGTTTCTTGTTTTTCTTCAAGAGCAGAAGAAAATAGCCGCTCTGCAACCGGTAGTCGAAGAAACAGTGCATCCAAAAAGCTGAGCAGTAAATAAATCCTGAGAGACGCTGCTCAAATAATACAGTGTAAACTCACAAAAAGAAATGAAAGTGAAACGACGATTGTAGTAATCATAATTTTTTTTAAAATTTACCGAAAGGAGGAATAAAAAGGAACATGTATTTATTAAATAAATATTCATAGATAAATATTCTTAAATCATCGGTGTGCTACGCATAAGTTCGTCTGCGCATATAGAGGGGCGTATGAAAATTTTTAAGCATCGCTGTTTAAAAAGTGTTTATGCACAGTCAAACCTATGATTTAGTGAAAGTAGAACCTTTTGTAAGCATTCCTGCCAAATTTTAAATTCTAAAAAAATTGAAAATATAGTTAAAACGTAACACACCGAAAATCCCCGATCCCTTTTACTTTTTCCGATACTTAAAATTTTTTTATACGGACCACGGAGGTGCTTATGGTCCATATGGAGTGTTAATTACTAGTGACGGTGGGTGCTTGCAAATTTAACACTTGTGTAATACAAACAGGCCTGGTGCATTTCGCAGTATATACTAGACCTGCACTCGGAAAGCACAAACTTCCGATAAACAACGCGCTGTTAAAAGACAAAATCAGATAAATAAACATAAACGGACAAACGAATTAACACCAATATATATTCATCGTTTTCCTCGAAACTTTCCTATGAGCTCCTGCAAATTTGGTGAAGATCAGCCAATAGTTTTTTTTAGTGATGGTATTAAAAGACAAATAGAGAGAGGTAAATGAACAGACAGATCATCCCTAAAATAAAAAGTAAATTTTATCAGTTCATCGGTGTGGCATTCCTAACAACTTTTGTAAATTTCGCATACATCACATCCATTACTAGATGAGTTATCTTGCCAAACGACAGAATGCAGACAGCCACAGACGCAAACAGAACGATGAAACATTACCGAAACTGTATAATCCATTCCTCCCAACTGATCCTGCAAATTTCGTAAAGATCCGTCGGTAACTTTTTGAAAATTCTTGCTTACAGCCAAAAGGGTAACCTGCGAAGCAGAATCAATAAAGCGACTATGACGTGGGTTGCTGCACATTTGCAAGTTAGCTTTTACATGTAAACCAGTGGTTCTTAACCTGGGTTCGATCGAACCTCCAAGAATTCGGTGAGTGCGTTACTGGGGCTCGGCGATTTCGTTCTCCCCTCTCGTATGATTCGCGACGTCACGCTCTGCTTTTGGGCTTTTTCTTTGAACACAGCCATTTTCTGTGTATCTGATGCATGGTAGAGTTTGCGCACTAATACAGTATATGATTATATGCATATGCTCTGAATGTGAAGAAGACAAAAGTCCACTTTATTTTTCTAAGTACGAAGGGTTCGATGAATGCATGTATGGAACTTGAGGGGTTCGGTATCTCCAAAAAGGTTAAGAACCACTGATGTAGACTGTAATATCGGTACCGCAGCACATTGGGATTGAATGTTTAGCCGCTTCAGCACTGTCTGTTTTTCACAAGAACGTATTAATCGCGATTGAAAAATCGAACTCACAGTTAAAGCTTTAAGCTAGTTAAAACTAATCTGATTAGATTATTTCCAAAAAAGTGAGGCAATTTCGCCCGCCTCTAGCGTGTTAACCGCTTAGCGTGAAGCCACAAAACAAATTCACAGAGGTTTCCAATGCATATCCATCAGACCGTGAACCATTACTTTTCACCTTTTTTTTAATCAATGCAACTAAATAGTCTGCTCAACCGAGAGCTACCGCAACAGTAGACAAAAGCGGTAAACCTCTGCGGTCTGTTCGTTCCGTAATACCAATTAATATAGACATGCACTGTTCATTTCAGTGCAGCGCAATCCACAATTGGCAAATAGAATATTATTACTAACTATCATCTATTTTTTCTCAATGATATGAACCAAACAATTTGCTGTAGCAAGCAGTATAATGCTCTTAACTTCACATAAACTCTGGGATCTCCTAATCCCGTGTTGCTCATTAACAATGATATGCATTCTACAAAAGTCAGACGATCATCTGTATCATCCCGAAAAATAACAGCAACACAAACAATCATATGCATTCTACAAAAGTTTTGCGATTCTTACCATCATCTCAATTAATAAATACAATATATACAATCAAACTAGTCGCTGAAGAAAGCAGAGTAAAGCTTCTTGCTTGCCGCCGATTTTCCCATCATGTAATGCCCTCGAAGGCTGCACGTCACATCCCAGCTCTGTGCTCTTTCCCCGGCGCAATTTTTTCCCCCCGCAGAAGAGGAAGAAACCCTTTGCAATATTGCAGAAGTCTGCGGTCGTCTCATAAGTGAATTACGTAGAGCAAAAAGCAACGCACTAATGTATCGGAAATTGCTCTCGTGGCGTCCGATCAAAGGAGGGGAAAAAATCATTCGGTTTCGCTTTCCTGCCGCTAATGTCTCAAGATTACTAAAGTGGTTATAGAAAATGTGGTGAAGTCGTGAGGCAGAGGCTTCGTACTAGTCTTGCCGACAGATATTATTAGAAAGCTACTGCAAGTACACGGCAGTTGACGGTGATTTTACCTCTAAAGAGATTGTTAAGCGTGGCGAGTCAAACCGGGTGTAGTTTCACATCACGAACGTCGATTGGATAATATAATATGTATTTAAATAACTAAGGGTGAACCACATCGTAAAGCCGAGAAATGACTGCTACCGGATAAAGTCCCAAAGAATTTCGAAAATCTTCAAAAATATTGTTCCTATATTTGAGAAGTCAGTCTGGGCTTGATTTATTTGGGAGCTAATCAATGCGTAATTCTTTATCGTCGGTGTCCCTTTTTCAGTTTAATTTCTGTTCAACTGGAGCTGAAAATAAGTAGAAGCCAAAACCCGTTTCACAGCCTTAAACTACAGCCCGCACGGTATACTTCGAAAAGCTACTAGCTACGAATGACTGTGTAGAATAAACATCATAATGTCTTAAAAAATAGAGGAGAGGACATTTCTATGAGACCTTAATATAGCTTCACCCACAGTATTGACCACGGAGACGAACCTATATTTCTTCCCAGTTTTTTCTGAAAAATGGATTGAAAGAAAGTAGGGTAATCGTAATTATTTGCATACATTTCGTGAGCGTACTTAGATGCTTCTAAGAGCGGGAGATGGACATGCAAAATACAAGATTTTTTTTCGCTTGCCAAACATAGTGCAAGGGCCTATCAGGCACATGAACAAGAAGACTTTTTTTTTAGTTTCAAAGACAGTAGAAGAAGTTGTACGTTCTAAGCACAAGTTAAGGGTGCTTTTTCTTCTATACAGTACTTACACTGTTGTGTATATATACCATAGTACATCAGAAAAAAGTCGTATTTCTCTTTCCACTGAAATAGAAAAGTAAGAAGATTCGTCTTTTTTGACGTTACAAAAATATAGCAACAACCAGTCTGAGTGATATACTGTACATATCAACAACCAAAAATTCCCTTATTTCAGGCGCCACGATTAGACACACGAGTCAGTCTGATGCTCATACTGTACGACAGCTGCTCGTATTTCACTTGCCACAAGTTACAGCAGAGCGAGTTCCGAGAACAAATACTCTGTTCTCATTTTTCACAAGTAAAGTACAATCAGAAAAGCTCTTATTTTACTCCTCATAAATACTAGCACTGGTACTAAAGACTTCTGCTACTACCCAAACGATATACAAAAGAGGCTTACTTCCCACAAGCAGCACAAGAGCCATTCTAGCCCATTTACAACAACAGAAGCGCGTGTTTAGCATACTTTTCACACACAGTACAAGAGATAGTCTGGCATAAACGTAAAACGTTCACCTTTTTCACGTTCCACATGAAACGCAAGATCCCTCCTAGCACAAACACGAGAAGCCCCATCTCTTTTCTTTTCACTTTGTAAAAGTGGCGCAAGAGCCTACGGAATATTCCTTACGCTAAGGGGTTGGCGCGCATCGTTCGGCGAGGTGCGCTCTCCCCTTCTCATTATGCAGCTCCGATATTCCAGTCACGATAAGGGTTCTGATCCTGGAGCAAAAATGCTAATGCTACTGCACCAGAAATTGTAACTTGTGCTAACGACCTCATTTAATAATGCAATGTTTGAGCGTTGGTATTAGCTAGGAAGAGTCCGGCAAACACATTACCAGCGCTGTCTAATCGTGTCGCTTTTCTACATTAGCCAAAGAAAGTCTGGGCGGTCAGGCAAAAGGGTTTAATTAAACGCTCAGATTATTCTCATTTATAGAACGGCTGCTTTATTTTAGCTGCTGATAATGTTGCCCTCGGGAATATCCGCAAAGTTTCAGCGGGCCATTTCTTCCCTACCTGATAATGGTAGCTTTTCCTTACATCTTCACCAAGTTTTGGATCAGACCTGGCTGTAATGTAGGAAATGGTTTTCTTGGAACTTTTGACAAGTTTTATTGATGAACACCCGTTTTGAATTACACTCTGTGGAGGTATGGAATAAAATTTTCTCTAATTTGGTGCTATTTCACTAACACAGCTTTAAATTTATGGATTTGACAAAACTAGTGTGGACTGGTATCTCAGAACTTTTTGAGTTTGATATCAATGGCAGCGGTAATGTGTAATGTGATCGAAGACAATGTAAATGAAAGTTGACAACTTCACAATCAGTTCTTCAAGTTACATGGGAGTGTATCTTACAATCAATCATATACATTAACTTCAGAACAATTACACAAAGGTTATTTAATTCACACAAGCCAACTCTGTTTATTTTTAGTTGCAGTTTAGTACAGTAAAGTTCTCGCACCAGTTTTGCCTGCCAGTTTCCACAAGCGCTCCGTGAAATCTACAAACAATGTTCCCTCACCAAGTCCGCCCGTTACCACAAGCTTTCACAAAAGTCTACCAACAAAATTCCCGCACCAAGTTTACTACTTTCCAAAGGCGTTAACTCCAGTCTACTAGGTGCATTGCACCTAGTCTGCCATATACAGGTGTTCACAATACAGTCTGCCAACAAAGTTCCTGCCCCAAAGTCTGCCCAGCCAGTTCCCGAAAAGCTTCACTAACGGAGGCATTTCATGGTCCCGAGAATTTGGATGGCAGGCGAGGCCTTCGTGGCGGCCGGCCTCCCAGGCCAACAAATCTAAAATAAATATCACTGCCCGAGACTATAGCAATAAATTCCACTCTGTTATCGGGGCCAGCTATGCAGGTGTGTTTTTTTATGATTTCTCGGTTGTTTTTGCGTTTTTTTTTTCTCGGGGTGATATAGTCAAGCTCACGAGGAAAGGATGAAGTGCATCAACCACGCGATGTCAAAGCTCAGGCTGAAGGCGAAATGCATTTTGAATGGTAAAAGTAAAGTCTGGAAGTCTAAAATACCTCGACGATGCTAGAAAATGGGTTAGCGCGCACTGTGTGATTAGTTGGACATACATATTGTATAATCATTAGTAGTGATGGTAATAGTTGTATCTGTTCGGATAAAAAAATAGCCTATGAAAGAGATACTCAAGCAAGATAAATACGCTACAACCCACGATAATAGTCCCAACAAACTAGGATGCATCCAAAGTTAATAGAGCAAGTCTAACCAGCATGCCCTCCAGCTCGTAGACAACACAGGTACCAGGAAAACACAATCTCAGTCCTCAGACAGCTTTAGCCAGAAAACGTTGCCGTCACCCAAGAAACCTGAAGAGCACCATTACTAGACGTGAAGCGTAGTACTCAAAAGTCAACTGCTGGCAACATTCCTCTCAAGAGCAACTCATACCTGCCGCTACACACCAGAATAACGAGAAGCAAGTCTAGTTCCTATGGGAGACGGCCAACTGTTCGCTAAAGAGTTACCGAAGTAAAACATCATTTTGATGACATAAGGCCACAATACACAGCTCTTCTCTTACTCACCTTACAACAAGCGCTCTCACCGCTCCCAACGATCTAACTCCTGGACTCTCTTCCCCAATACCCAAACGCACCATTGACCAAGACAAATACTGTAGTGAAAACTCTAGCATCAAATTGCTATGTGGCAAAGTTCAGAGTATAATAGTCTTAAATAAGATGAAAGAAATGCAAGCTTTAACAGCTGCCCATGCGCATGATGTTATTGCTCTCAACGTGATATGAATCAACGTCTCAATCAAAATCTAGAAAGTGAAGTTGCATGAAAGGCTACAAATGGTTTAACGTTGACTGGTCCACGGATAGTGGTAGGTGGGGGGGGGGGGTTCAATTATATACATAAAAAATTGCCTCAGTCTCCTCAGCAAAGCATTCCTAGCAACGAAGGAAATTGAATTTATCGCCTCCCACGCTCACCCCAGAGTTCAACAGACGCTGAAAATAGCAGTATTACCGATACTGATACAGCGCTTTGACAAAATGGAAAACGCATTGACCAGTCAGACTGAAGAAATTCTAATGGGAGATTTCAGCCTCACTCACATTCATTGGAGTACACTGTTCAGTCAAGACCAAGGCAGCAACCTGATCCAGAACGTTAATGAACTCACAAGACACAACAATATTCTAGATTTCAGATACTTTAAATCGGCATTTAATTTCATGAAAGATTTACAGCTTTTCTCCACGTTTTCTAAATTTACATTTTTGCTCATTGTTAAGTTTAAAAAGAACAATTCTTGAATAAAAGTAAGAGCATGCTAAGTAAAACACGACGTTTCGGTCATCTC
>LQNS02278182.1:1514385-1530572 GCA_001587735.2 Parhyale hawaiensis
TATTGGTTCTGAAATAGGGCAAAGTATAATCAGCAAGACACAAGGATAACTCTTTGGTTAATTTCTAACACATAAGATAACAGCTATGACGAAAGATTAGGGAAATGCAGCTGCTAGCATGGTCGGTGCGTGTCTGGCGGAGAGGGCTGGTGGGCAACGCCTTAAGAAGTGCAGGTGGGCGTGGCGGTGCTAGACGAACAGGTTTAGGTAGTTAGAAAATTCGTTGTATTTCACGTTGATGATTATTGCATATTTCCTTATTTCCAGGGCTTCTGCAAGTTTAATTGATGTTCTGTCAGAGTATGCTTGAATTATACTAAATGCTAGGAAGAAAGTGTCCAAGAGTAGTGGTTCCATTTTGTGATCGTCTCTATAATGCTTGAAGATGCTGCTAGAAGAGTACCGGTGCTACTTTGCTCTCCTTTCCAGCGCGCAGATCGTGTGTCCATTGTATGTAGCATAACAGCTAGCATGTGTACACATGAACTTATAGGCCAAGCCCACACGCTGGAGGTCCGGTAGCACTACCGTCGTTCACGACACCTTTACGTTCTCGTAAGCTTTCCTGCGCGCACCACCACTAAAATAAACACTACCTAGGCCAACCTTACCTAGCCTAACCTAACCTACCCTTACCTAGCCTAACCTAACCCAACCTCCTTACCTAACTTTCTAACCTAATCTAACCTTACCTAACCTAACCCAAACCAACTTAACCCAACCTTACCTTTCTAACCATACCTAACCTTACCTAACCTTCCCTTACCTAACCTAACCTTACCTAACCTTGCCTAACGTAACCTAACTTAATCAGCGATACAGCGGGCTGCGCAGAGCGCCAACTTGAACGCCACTCACACGCATACGATCTGCGTACACAAACACGCACACAAGGTGTGGTGAACGATGGTAGCGCGGCCCGGTATTTTTGGTCTAGTGCAGAAGAACGCTGTAAGTTTCCGAGGTTTGTAGAATGGCTACTATATTCTTCGCTGGATCGACAGGTCGAATGTGCTGTGGGATGATATTGCTTAGAATGTCTGAATCTTTTCTGTAGGTGTTCAAGTTATGAAGTTCTTCGTAAAGGTCAACGGTTTCTCCATTGCAGTGTTGGTTGTTGTTGTTGTTGTTGTATCCCTCCAGTAATGTATTTTGTCTAGAACTATCAGAGGGAAGCCATTGTTTGTTAAAACTTGCTTTATTCGCTTGATTTTGGCACTGTAGGTATCCCAAGATGAACAATGAATGAGTACAGATAAGCCGCAACTCGTGTGTTTTTCCCGAAGACTTGAGGGCAGGGATAGTAGAATACAACCAATGTCTTATATTGTTATACACCTTAGAAAACATGTGAGCCTGGCCACTCTTCGCCATGGGACAGATTCACCAGCTCACTCTTTGCACATAGCCTGCTGGCTGAGATGACTAGTCCGTCCAGAAGACGCAAGTGACTGTCTAAGATTTTCAGCTAATTCTAAGACAACACCGAGAATCCGAGGCAGCACCGAGAAGCTATCCCCTGAAGCAAGCTGTTATCTATCTACAATGGTGGGGGCTGGGTAAAAAGTATCCAAGGGGAACTGTAATCGTAGATTAGTATTACCGGCATTTAGCTTCTTACTCCAAGCGGAGCACCATGCACTACTTACAAAAGAATTTTCGGTGGAGCGAGGTAGACATATGGTACTCATACGGTTCAGAAACGAAGTGGTTCAGCGGAGAGGCTACGGCATCGCTCGGTTGCCATGCGCGTTTTTAGGCAGGCATCGCCGACCTCGTTCCGAAGAAGATTCACCCTAGTAGTGCGCGCTTCGTCGTTCTTGCACGACCGTGTTCCACGGATGTTCCTTGCCTTGGTCAAAATAGCAGTGCGCTGCTACACTCAACTGAAAAACCCACAGGCAGGGTTCGTGCTGCAGATATCGACCAACTTGCAACAGAGAAGCGCACGGCTCCAGTCGATCTCAGATCGTCAAGAGCTATGGTACTAATGACAGAAGGCTGTTATTTCGACGATCTGTAACTCCCCGACCATCCCTATTTCAGGTTAATGTCAGTACCCTCGCAGCAGCGTGCGCGCTAAGCTGACTCAGCGCTCGCCACTGTTACCTACCAGCAACAGTGGCGATCTCGTGCATTCTTCGTGTAAGAATAAACACATAAGCGTCCTGCTACTTCGGGTATAAAGTTGTCTTTGGGTGGGTAATAGCTCCTGAAAATGGTTTGCTACAAGCGGGCTATATTCTCAGTGCTGGTGACCTCTGACTGCTGGATGACGGCAGTATCAATACGAAAACGGTGCAATCCTTACAACTGACATCAGTTTTTCTAGTGAAAGTTACGCATAATTATTCCCAAAACTTTTACCCGCTACTCACAATTAAACGTTTTGTACTAATTTACAGCACATCTGTGTAGTTTTTTAGGTACAATTAGAGTTTCCTTAGTGAGGGTCTTGTAAGTAAATGTATCAAGGAACACATGAAGCACTAAAGCTCTCTGAGAGCGCATACCACAACCAAGCAAGGCAACATTAGCGAAAAATTGGTTCTGAAAATATTATATCATTTTTATCAATACCAAAATCTAGTTATTTGTGCCTTTTTACGATAATAACAGCATGTGTAATTTTCTTGAAGATCTATTTATGTCTTTTAACATTTCTAACAATTCCTGTAACTTTCATAAAAATTTGCTAATAACTTTTTGCCTTCTTTTGCTAACAAACGTAATATCACGCATGGAGACAACTAAATAAATGAACAAATCGTCACAAAAATTTGGTCATTTACTACTCTTCGTAATATGCCCTACAGCTACGTAAATTTCACAAAAATCCGTCCATACTTGTCTTCACCAAAAGTTTATCATCTGTTACTCTTAACATGCCTAACTTTCCCTCCAAATTTCGTAAATATCTTTCCGTAACTTTTTGAGCAGTCTTGGTGAAAGACAAAGAGACCGACAGAAATATACGATAAAAACAACCTCCTTAGCGGAGGTAATGAAATGTATCATATTTTCCACTGATATTCAGCGCTACAGCATAATATGGTAGCAACATGACCATTACTTGCCTAGTCCAAAAACAGCCTCCAAAGCAACCCTTGAACCAACTAAAGAAGTTATTTCGTAACCATGCTCAGAACAAAAATAGCCTCCAAATGTATATACCTCCTGAGTCAACGAAAGAAGTAACTTTGTAGACACGTGTAGCCTAAAAATAACCACGAAAATCCCTCCTAGCCAGCTAAACAAGTGAATTCAGTATCAGGTGTAGCCCAAAAATAGCCAACAGAGCTAATTATAGACGCAACTGCCACATCTGAGCATCCGGCCCCGTTGCTCTCTCCAAACACTGCTCGACAAATTGTAACTTTCGCATTCTCAAGATAGGCCAAAAAATCCCTGTTGACCGCTCAGTATCAGCAAAAGTTTTGTTCGAGACCTTGGGGTGCCGCCCCCGACCACAAATTGAAACGTAATGTATAGTCGAGCACAAAGTTTGAGAGCTATGGAGCAAGCGAGCTCGTAGAACGTGACCGCCATCTTATTTTAGGAGAGACCCCCAGAAAGGAAATCAGCACTCGCGGGTGCGAGGGTGGAAGAGAACGAGGAAGTAACGCTAATCGTAGTAGAAGTCGAGATCCTCTACTTTGGTAAATTTATGTATTTTTGTTCTGGTGCTCGTAGTAGACTTGTTACAGTGCTGCCTGAGATCGTTGCTCCAGTGTCCATGGTATAGTTGCTGCAACTTTCTGTGCAGTGGAAATATTGGAGGTTTCGTTATAAGGATCGTCGTAGATTTGCTACACTTCCTCTATTCTGAAGGAATTGTTCCACAGCCAAACAATTCATTTGGTGGGTAATTCGGGATTAAGAAAAGAGATGTAGGGAAGACCGGTCCAAAAGGTTTAGCAAGTTCATCCCCAACATTACTACCGATGGATGTTTCCAGTTATTCTTTCTGGGTTTTTTTTATCCAACGGAACAATTATATCGGAACAACGTGAATTACATTTGGGGCACTACTATTTCGGAACAGAGGGCGTATTATGTAACTTACACTCGAGCTACTGGAGGCCTCTATTTTCGTGTGCATGATAGATTTTGTTTCTTTGTGAATCCTAGTCCAAAAAGAAAAACAAACAATTTATTTGCCTGTTATACCTGATGATGACAATATTCTTACAATAGCTTAGTTTTTGCTCTATACATTTTAGGGTATAATTATCCTAAGGTATGAAGATCTGTAATTGGTAGCAACAATATTCACAATGTTAGTGCCTGAAGTAACTGTAACCTACGGGTAGAATAGTGTTAACGAGTGGTCGATATAACTGTAATCACTGGATTGACAGCAATATCGGTTCCGAAAATGAAGGCAGCCAACACCCAGAAAAATAACGGCAGCTTGCACTGAATCAACACTCATCAGTAGCGAAAACAAAATAAATAACCATGGAGACGTGAAGTGATAGAACCAGCGCCCCGCATGTGGTGCTGCCCAGCAGCCGCTCACCATCAGTAGCTGCAGCCCTTCAAATTTTGGGCCTGATTGACGCTCTGTTTGCATTGTGATGGCCATGTCGCGCAGCACCAATGCGCCTCTGACAAACCAATTATAATGGTTAATTAAAGTGGCCATACGCAATGGCTTTTATGCAGCACGCCAGCGAGGTGCTCGTCCATGAATAGCATTTCCAATTGCGGGTGCAAAATCAGGAAGAATAGAATTGCGATACACGTCCACTGGACGGCAAAATAACTGAGAACAGAACTCTCACAGCCACTGAAAATGTGAAATAGGAAAAATAGAACTCTAACACTCGCACTGGATAATAAAATAAGTAAGAACAGAGCGTGAGCACACTGGACAGCAAAATGAGGAAGAACAGAGCTAGGGCGCCCACTGACGAGCAAAAGTGGCAGAAAAGAACAATTACTCGATCATAGACTGGACAGTAAATCATTTGTAAGTTCTCTTCTTGTGTAAAATTTCTAACCAAATATGGGAATACTTAAGTAACTTTATATGTTTTCTGTATGCTCGAGTTACGTAAAACATTCAGTACAACAGATCCAAGTTTTCTTAACAATCTAGTCACTTTATTTTTGGCACTTCTTTTTATTTATTTATTTATTTTTTATTCAGGATCTTTATGAATAATAACAAAACCTGTGCTTTTGAGGTACGAATGTAAGGGATGCACTATATTTTTTCGGGCAACCTATGTATATTAAGTTTTTCTATATTATATAGGTTCAAGCACTTCCAATTTGCCGATATCAATCAATTGCTTACCATCACAAAGACGCTTAATAGGTATACCGTACGCTATGTTAGCCCGCTGCAGTGTACGACTAACCAGCTCCACTCACCCCACACAGGGTTATTTTGAATGAGAAGATGAGCTTTCTCATTAAACCTATGACGAGCGAAGTGTATCCGGAGCAAATTCCTGATATTCCAACCTAATCCATCTCATACCGAGGAAAACGTCCTTTCTTTAGGAATAACGTACAGTACTGTAGTTTCAAATGTGCAGAACAGAAACCCCTGGTCCTCAATGGGCTAATTAAGAAATGCAGTCACTTCTAACAGCTTTCCCGCATGTGCGTATACTGCAGTTAAAGCAATCTTTGGTAAGGCATCAAAGTTACTTATACATAATTATTTGATTGGCACATTTCCACCACATTACTGGGATGCTAGTTTAGATTTTGTATGTTGGCTCCTCTCAATATCATAGGCAAAATGGTATGTTAGGCGACCCTCTCCTTTCAATATCGGTTGTTTTTCCAGGAGTATATTGCTTAAGCTATAACTATACAGCCTTGATGCACATTTATTATTTCTTGAATATTAGTGTAAGTTGGCAATAAATTTTCTTTCTTTTCTCAATTTTTGTATTAAATAACTACAAAATTTATTACCTGTGTTTTTTTATGTAGCAGAGCTCTGTATCAATTCAAACAATTTTCGTGTTTCTTTCCACGAAGCGCAGTACTTTGCACGCTTCCATTAATAGTTGGCAACAATTTCTACTGGCTAATTGGCGCCGGTTGATTTAGCGATATTTGGTACAAGTCTAGAAGGCGACGGTTCCACTATCACTTGTGTTTCAACTTCATCATGTTTTCGAGAAAATGCTTTTACCTGGCCTTAACTGAACCCCTATTAGCTGGTCGTCCCAAGCCCGGTGATTCTCTGCGTTTAGGCGCCTTACTTTCCCTGATATTGAGCAAATTGCAAATTAGAGCTGCTGTTTATCATGTTCGCTTTCAACAATGCTGAAGACTGCTGCAATTTTTAAATCCTATAGCGCCTAAACGGCTGCAGCGAAACGACCACGCTAAAACGGCTGTGCCCTATAGGCCCAGTCCGCTCAGAATAGAATTATATAAACTAGAGCACTCTGAGAGCGCATACCGCCGCCAAGCGAAGCAACGGTAACGAAAAATTCAAAATGGCTCTGAAACCATGATCTTCTTTGTATCAACTCCAAAATCAAATCATTTGTGCCTTTTGATAGTGATAACCGTTTATCAATTTTATTGAAGATCCGTTCGTAACTTTTTGAGTTATGCTATACTAACAAACATTTTGACAAAAATGAGTCAAACGAACAAACCGATCTGTACCAAAATTGAATGATTTATGTCTTTTGATATTACTACATTACTAACAACTACTATAAATTTCATAACTATGCATTCATTATTTTTTGAGTTATTGTGCTAACAAGCATAAAATTGAAAACAGCGACAAACGAACAAACTAACGGATCATTACAAAAATTTGGTCATTTACTCTCCGCGAGATACCTAACAACTCATGTAAATTTTAGAAAATCCGTCCATGACTTTCTGAGTTATGGCATTGAGAAAAATGAGGCCTATTTAATTAAAAAAATAATGTCTCAGAGTAGTTTTAATGTCAATTAAATTCGAATATAAGAAAATATCTCCGGACAGTACTGGGTGAATGCTCCGGCAACACATCTGCTGCAATTTTCATACTTTCACAAGCTGAACGTATAATCGCTTCTATTTTTCATTTCTAGCCTTGTTGCTGTCTTTTAGTGATAATTTCGAAAGTCCTTTTTGTATAAAAAGAAAATCTACACGGAAATTTTATCATCTAATTTTCTGAAATATTTATATTTATCTATATTTTTGACTGTAATGTGCGGGTATATTAGAATTTCATTGATAGTCATGTTCAATTGAGAAAAATCACGGAATTTTGGGCACTGAACATCACTGGAAGCAGAACTGTGAAGGGAAAACGGTAGGGCGGTACAATTTTGTATCACCTTGGAGCAGATAGAGTTAGTGATGGGGAAGCTGAGATTTTGCTCTCTAATATGAACCAAATGCTTTGATCAAGGAGATTAACGTCTTGAGATGAAGGAGGCCATTCATCCTTGGAAATGAACTCTGGCAAATTGCTTGCCAACCACTGTTGAGTCTTAATGGCTCCTTGAGAGGGTGCAGAGTGGATCAAAGATGTTTATTGTTTAGTATATGTTTAACCTTATAAAACATCAATTCTTTATACAAACAAAATCCGCTTCAATAAAAAGGTTGTAACAATATTTCTTGAACACCCTGTTTGATGATCACTACTTCTACCGCCACCACGTCATTTTGCCGTTCCGCTTCACTCCTGTGCAGAAAAAGAATGAAGAACATCAAGAATATTTGTGATCACTGCCACTACAACGTTCGTGTACATCACAATGGACAAGGATCGACACTCCATTGTTTACGTTAACTGGAGTTAAAATAAAAAGACACAATCACTTTGATGACACAAAGCAACAACCTCCATTCAGTCAGACAGATGACGAGAAAAATTTATTCTTTTTGATGGGAACAATGTGATGATATTCTCTTTGAAGAAAATAATAATACTAGAGCCAACAATCGTGTAATTTTTAAAGTGGCGAAGGAGGGTGTGTACCTGAAAGAAGGAATGAAAGCCCAGGGAAAAAACTTGCGCTTTTAAAATGTAGCAGAAGTTTCTCAACTGTACGCTAAAAGTAGTACATATGGTATTATTGTATTAGTGTTCTTGATAGAAAGAAACCGATTCTATGCGTTTATCATGCTTAAAGTAAGCAATATCGGTTTTTGGGAACGGAGAAGAATTTCGGAGTTTTTCAAGTTGAGGTACCGTAAGCATTTTTTGTCTTGATATGGCTGCTACTCAGAATGATAAAAACAAGAATTTGTATATAGTGGACACTTTATTGCACGTGAGTAATCCAAAATTTGAAGCTCAAGCATTTGCCCTCTGTCAAGTATATTATCCAAACAAAACGTATGAATACTTATCGGTGCTCCTACATAAACATCAAGAAATTACACAGTTTTCTGAGCTTTAGTTCCATCCAAATGTAACAAGATTTGCTAGATTTTACCAGAGATACGCGTTAGAAGTCAGCTAACATGTCGGGTAACATTTTATCGAACGCTTAGTAGACACACAATTGTGTCTGTATCAATGTAATACAATGTATGAATGTAACACAACTGAGTTAAAAACAAAATAGTGCAAAGCTACCTTAATATTGTCTGTTGTGCTCGCAAAACAAGTTTCCGAAAGTTATTAAAGCCACATTCACGCAATACTTCGAAAGCAAGTAGGACTGAGGGAACTTCATGTCGTGCCATTAGTTGCCTGAAAAGATAATTCATGTCCTGGGTTATATATTTTAATGAATTATTTTACCTGCAGCCTATAGGGGCAGTCATTGCTTCAGCTTCAAGTTATCAATTCTCGTACAAGTTCCGGAAGTAGGTTATCTTAGCCGGAGCGAGGCCTCCAAGACACTTTTGTTTTCCTACCTATAGTTTACCTATAGTTTCGTAGACCACTGCTTGGCACTTTCAACATTGTCATATATATATATATATATATATATAGCTAGCGTCGCAAAAGAGGTGGTGCGTGCACAATGCTACTTGTACATAATAATCAAGTACATAATCCCTTTCTGAAGTGGATCACTGGTATTGCAAGCGTGTTAACAGAGGGGACAGGACACACTAGGCTACTGGTAACGTAGTGCTTAAGTCCACAATCCCCCCCCCCCCCACTACCCTCAAGGCAACAACAAGGCAGAAGCAAGGCAGCTCGCGCCACTAAGTCGCTCCTAAGCCGACGCCTGAGTGACAGGGAGAACACACGGGGCCCCTGGAGACAATTTTGGCGGCCCTGGGGAAGGCCTACTCTTGGTGACTGACTGCTGGGTGATTAGTGGGAGTCAGGGGGAGTGCCAGGAGTGGTGGGGACGGACTTGGGCTAAGTGGCCAAGAGCCTTTCGCAAAAATAGATAAAAAAAAAGGGTGGGTGAGCACCAGTTGAGAGACAAACATGTAGTTGGGTCATCTTCCGGAAAAGTGCAGAATTGGGTCGGCTTGTCGAGACCCAGCAGCTTCTAGTAAAATATCCAAAGATGCTCTATTTTACAGTATGATAAAGTAGTCATTAAGAGTCTCTCCCTTTCAACTTATGTACTTGTTGCAATGTCATACGCTGCAGCTGCTGTTCTTACCCTGACTGTGAAGCGTTGACATCACTTTAGACATCATGTGATGAAACACACAGTTTTTCAACTAAGCAGATGTCATATTAGCATCACCTTCCCTTGAAAGTTAACTTCATATCATATCAAGACCACGTGTAGTAAACACGTGACTAGTCTTCTTCATGAGAAGTGAACACTAGTTTGTGCATCTACGTAGTGTGAGACATGTATACTTTGTCCACAAAAATTATTGTTTATTTCATCAATAACTGACACTTTTGATCTCGAAGTATTCAATATTTTTACCGATGTCACTTTTGCCAACATACACAGACAAGAGAAAAATCCTTTCAGCAGCCGTAAACAGAAAATTTCCCATTTCTAAGCTCCTTACGCTCTTATTAACAAACGGCTTCCATCCAAACAAAACTTCGGAAATAGAAAGTATTCTTTACCTCGAAGGATATTCATGAAGACACGCTCTTGACGTTTTTTCCCCCTTTTTAAAATTAGATGAGCTTAGATGAGAGCGTCAGTTCTCTTTGACAATTTCACTCGGAAGTTCGTAGTGCGCCATTCAGTGGCTGCTTCAAAGCTTGCGGCTCTCATTAAATGTTCGCTAACTCATTACGATGAACAATGGAGGCCTTCCCAACTGCTGAGACGACGGGGGCGACGCGCCCCCAACAGCAGCTAAGGGCTTCCTAGCACGAAAACGACTGACTGCCTTCTAAGCCCTAGACTGAACACTGCAAGGACTTTGCACCATTTTGAATGAATGAGACGAATTTCTGTAGATAATGTGGGCCGAAGGCGTACCGCTCTTTCAATGGCAGCGAGGACTTCTCATATGAGTCTTGGTGGGTGGAGGACAAACTTTGCACCACGTTAGATGAATATGACGAATTTCTCAAGACAGATTGTTCTGAAGACATTACCAAGTTGAATGAAAGTGAAACGCCGTCAAAACCCTGATAGAATTCTTGGCCGATGCAGAAGACAAAAACTTGAAACAGCTTCTAAGGCTGCTCAATGTCTTGCTAGGGCACCGTCACCCAGAAGTTAGCGTCACTTTGGAAAAACGGTGCGCATTTCTCAAGATTCTGCACTGAGAACGTTACCACTTTAAACTAGAGTACGTTTGGGCAAGCAGAACCTGGAAGGTCATATACCATCACTAGGATAGAGAGAATGTAGAAACACAGCCAAACACGCAGGCTGTTTTCGTTGCTGCCAATTTACCACTTACGCTGTAGCTGGTTGTAATGAGGGATAGATACACAACAAAGAAATCTGTTTATGAGGTGCAGATGTTTACTGTGAAGTTTTTGTGGTCATCCAGATAAACTGCTTCTTCTGCCTACTAGATTCTAATGGTTCTGAAATACGTCTCAGGAGTAGCACATAGACGAGTTCTTCATAATATCGGGCAGGTTAGGTGAGGGTAGGCCTGGTTTACCTAAATTTCCATTTTTTTTCTATTTGGGCCGCGTCAAATTTAGACTCGGTTAAGTTGGGTTAGGATCTTAACCCATCACCAAAATCTCATGACGACAAAAATAAATTTGCATTTTGAAGACGTAACATTCTGCGTGGTCTCACTTCATTACACTGTCAACCACGTAATGAGCGAACCGCGTAATGAGCGAACCACGTAATGAGCGAACCACGTAATGAGCGAACCACGTAATGAGCGAACCACGTAATGAGCGAACCACGTAATGAGCTTACCACGTAATGAGCGAACCACGTAATGAGCGAACCACGTAATGAGCGAACCACGTAATGAGCGAACCACGTAATGAGCGAAACAAAACAGTAAATTCTCAAATGATGCAACTATTTTTTTTAATATAATCAGTGATAAAAAAAAACAGAGGAAAGGCAAACAAGACACAAACTAAACCTGCACATCGGCACTACCTCCCACAACAACAGACACTGTGCTCAACTCCGAAATATAAGAAGGCGTCCTTCGGGCACAGACCAAGGTGTTCCCAATACAGCGAGCTGAACTGAATGTGAGCAATTTTTAAGGGCAATAGACTGAGACCTTCTCTTTGATGAATGCGATGAATTTGTCACTTGCATTCAACGTGGCGAATTTCGTAAGACTCCGGGTTGACGACAATACCACTTCGAATGAATTTGCTGTAGTCCAGCTCTGAGGTTGTGTACGTCTGTGCACGTTTCTCTTTCACGGCTCTACCATGTATTTTCTTATTCCATGTAATGAGGACATTAAAAAAAAGTTGGGTAGAACTTTCGCAATTGGTAAATTTTTGAGGGGGGCATGGGTAGCAAAAAATTTATAAATTGTTGATTGATTGTTCTGAAACATGCTCAGCATATGTATTTTTGAAAAAGAAACATATTTTGCTCATACAACTTTTTTAATTTAAATCTTAGTTTTGAGATAATGGGGTTTATATATAAATATATATATATATATCTTGGAAATTGCAAACGAATAGAACTCAATAAGTGTTCATGCTAGAATAACAACATTGACAGTTTTGAAATCCTTGAGATATTTCTAACAAAATCATAGAGATAGATTATCCATTTTTGCCCTCATAATATTTTATTATCGCAACTCAAAACTGAATTCCTTAATTCTTTTTTACCCATATTTTAGTTAGCGATCGCCATGAAATAGAAAACGGAGAATCCAGCCGTGATAAAAAATATTATGAGGGCAAAATTGATAAACTATCTCCATAGTTTTGTTAGGAAATCTCATGGATTTAAAAACTGTCAATGTTTTTATTCTAGCTTAAAAACTCATTAAGTTATATTCGTTTGAAATTTCCAAAATACACACATATATTTATATATAACCCCATTATCTCAAAAACTAATGCCTAAATAAAAAAATTGTATAAACAAAATATGTTTCTTTTTTCAAAAATAATTATGCTAAGCAAGTTTGGGCCCCCCATGCCCCCCTCGAAAATGCACCAGTTGCAAAAGTTCTATCCAACTTTTTTTTAATGTCCTCATCATATGGAATAGGAAAATACATGGTAGAGCCGCGAAAGAGAAAGGTACACAGACACCTCCTAGAGCCTGGACTAATGGAATTTTTTCAAAACAGCTTAGAATGAAGGAAAGAGACAAGTTCTCTAAGGCGGCCGCGACTGTTAACAGATAAACTGCTTAAGAATATAATGAATTCCATTAGCTTTATTGTCATACTGAAAGTGTTTCCAGTTGTTTCTATTTTAATTTGTTACGTAAAGCCGAAAGTGTAAGTAAAAAACTACCCTAATGAATACTCTCTGATAATTACAATGATGATTTTTAAAACTATTTTCGACTGACCTGCTGCATAGTGATTATATCCATTAGATCATGTATGTATTTCCAAATCGGTCTAGCTCCTCTTTTAGACGAAATCCTAAACGTAACGATTTTGGTATTAAATGTACTGGCGTTACAAGAAATTAAATTACAGTTTTTATGTGTACTTACTGTATGTATACATAGTCATGTGTACTCTTTTTGAGTGTAGGTGCTTATGTGTTTTTTTTTTTTTTTTTTGTACGTTTGAGTGCATGATGGGTGCGCTCTGTACTTGTACATGTTTAGGTGCCAGCGTGTGAGCTCCAAGGACAGCTGTCACAGGCAGATTTACTCGAGCGCTTCTTGAAGAAAGTAAACTAGAAACTTCTTTTCGATGCCAGTCTGGCAATGGTGTACTGATTGCGCATTGTGCGAACGTATCGACTTCCGATTGAAGTTCACAATAGCAATCGTGGGCATTTGTAGCAGTTTTGAACCTTTCGGTTCCAGCCAAGCAGCTTTACCGAAAAAGAGCGCAGCAACTCCACTGCAAATGGCAGATAGTCACGGAGTGTCAATCCCTTTCCCGTATTTCTTCTCAGACATACAGGCAATGGGAAATCAACTCAAACAACCCATATTTACTGGTATTGTAATTTAGTTTAGTTCAATAGGTGCACATGAGCCAGTCTTCATATATTGCTACAGCTGAATTCCTCACATTTTGTTGAATAAAAAAAAAATAGTTTTCTTGACATGTTGTTGCACTACATATTCGAAATCGTAATACATAGCATTACAGATACGAACTCTGTTTTATGACAGGATTTCACTGATAAACAGTAGTCACAGAACAAACTTGACGCAAAGCTAGCAGCATGCTTTCGTTCTCACCTTGTATCGCTCGCCGGTTCGATGCTCAGCCAGGCAGCGAGCTCTTTGCAGATCTTGATGGGCTGACTCGGCAGGTGTGTGTGCATGCACGGCACCGTGGCGAACTGCCTTCCTCAGAGATGAAAGTGGTGGGGGGTCTCGGGTCATTTGTTCCTTCCGTCAAATTGGCACCATAGTTCATGGTGAGCCGAGGTCGACTACAACTGCACTTACTCATCTGGGGCCAGTGGGCTTATACCCGCAGCACAAACCAGTGCATGTGGGTTTCCCAGGTGAGGGTGTGGTCTAAGTTGACTTTACCTTTAAAGATTGGAGCGGGAATTTCGAAATGCAATATAATGAGAGTTAAAATAAATATTCTGATGTGAATCAAAATATACCGAACAACTCATATGAATTTTATGAAAATTTTATTTTAGAGCAGGAGTGTGCCGATTCAACGGTATCGGCAAGAATCTGTATTTTTGAGGAGTATGGGCATTGGCATCGGTGAGAATCATCACTTCTTGGTGAATTAGCATCGGCCGATAGCGATTTTTAGTACCTATCACACTGGTCAACAATAGAAAAAAGCTAAATTTTTTTTAACTAGGATGGGATAATTTTAATCCTCTGAATAGGAATATGGCATCCGTTTCTCTGTATCAGATCAAGTTTTTGTGCTACGCCGACTATAAAAAATAATTCAATTTTCTGACAAAATCGATAATCCACTGGTGGTCAAGAACAATAATACTGTTTAAGTTTAGAGTAACATTAATGTACTGAATCCGAATATTTCATTGGTTTCCCTCCATGAGGTCAATTTTCTCATATATCGCCACAAATTCTTGCACTTTCGTGTACTTGTACGGGTATTTTTACTTTATAGGATTGTGGCAGGTACCATCAACGTGTACGTAATGTTGAGGACATATATCCCACTTTGTGACTAGTAACAGGTCAATGTTTTTTCACCTGAGTGATATGGCTTTGGGGAGAAGATCATAAAAGAAGACTCCCGTTGTATTTGGTAACATCTGCGTCGAATTCAATGTTCATGACAGGAATGTTGTCTCTAGTCACAAGTTTCATAAAGCGTGCTTACCATCAACCGAAAATGTAACAAATGTTACACTGGTCTACGAAAAATTTTTTACTAGTCTTAGTTTTCTTCAACTAAATAAAAGTAATTTCAATGCAATGAATAAGGGATGAATAAGGATTTTGTGCTATGCCTCTTGTTGCTTCTACTGAAAGTCTAATTAGGGTATGTTCAATTGGCCGTCAAAATTAAGCTTCTGAGGCTTTAGTTGTTCGAAACTTCGTGCAGGTACGCTGGCTTCGACCTGCTTCATTGAGTTTTGGCCATTGACCCACAATCGGCTACTCATAAGACTTCTAGAAACTGAATCTTACTCCGTAAAATCTAATATTCAGCCGACTGAAAGCGTTGCTTCTAACACTTGCAACAGCATTCAGAGTGACAAAGCCAAAGCTTCTGTGGCGAGTTTCGGATAAGTCAAGCCTCGAAGGCTTAATTCTGCTACTTAATTTAACTTGCCCTTAGTTCTGCTCTTCCTCTTTCTTCCTGATTTGCAGGTCCCTTCAACGTTGGTCCTGTTTGGGAACGCTCTCGAGCTTGGGATCCGTATTTCCACCGACATGTTCGAATCCCTTTTTCCTTCTTCTCCCTTCTTGGAAACACCTTTTGTGTGGCATGTGAGGTTTAAAGAAACTGATATTGAAAGAACTTTTCAACATGGTGCCTGTGCCTTCCTAGTCTTCTTGTGAGCCGCAGCTGTCATGCCCAATAGACGAAATTGCTATTTATGGTAAGATTTCCTCTCTGTCTCAAGTGGGACTCAGACGTCATCAAATGACCGTACTTCTTGGAAGCGCACCTTTCACAGTAGCTATCTCTTTAGGTACTCTGTCCAAGACCAACCACTGGCCTTCCTTCAGAAATGACTTGCTAGAATTGTGTATGTTTAAGTATTTGGGGCCTTTCAAGCCATCGTGTATGCGTGGTTATGTTCATCCTTGAATTTCCAACGGTGGCTTGCTACGAAATGTGCACGGGTTGTGTTCGGACCTAATTAACTTGGGAGTAAATACTAAAGGTTTTTCTGCTAGTATCTGATTTGATTTTTTTTTTTTTTTGTGCGCCTTTGACTCCACAGAAAAGTGTACGATTATAATGTCTGGGTTTATGCTGCTCTAGATATGTAGCTATCTTTTTCTTCCTAGAGTTAGTGGGTTGATCAAGCCATAAAAAATGGATTAGTTCATTACCTCCGCCAAGGAGGTTATGTTTTCGTCGTGTTTGTCTGTCTGTCTGTTTGTCTGTTTGTCTCTTTGTCTGTTTGTCTCTTTGTCTGTCACCAGGATAACTCAAAAAGTTATGAACCGATTTGGATGAAATTTACAGGGATTGTTAGGTATGTTGAGAGGAACAGATGATTAACTTTTGGTGAAGATATGTCCATC
>LQNS02278182.1:1532145-1563274 GCA_001587735.2 Parhyale hawaiensis
CTTAGTCGTCGCTGAGGACACATCACCTGCATTGGATCTTTTGCTCGACACTATTTGATAAAGATAATTGAATTTCTGTTCTTCTCAACTCGAAGAGAAAAAGAGCTGCCATCTTCCAATTACACTGAGAAGGAAAGAGCTGATCAAAAGGAGACTTTAAAGTCAAGAATCTGATTTCTGTTGAGCAGGGGAGAGCGCATAATTTTGATGTGCTATTATACTTTCTCTTTTTAATATGTTTTTCATTTCATCTGACTCCTGAAGCGTACCTCGATTTAATATTCATCACTTTCCCGAGAGAAATTAATAAATCTTATTGATAGCATTTGCCTCTGATTCTAAAGGATCAGGACTCTTTCTGATAGTGCTCGTTATTCGTCCGCATCTAGGCAATATGAATAAGCAATATGAAAGGCAAATGGATTATCAGTGAATATGTTTAATTGTATGTGACAATGAGATAAAAGAGTCTAAGCCTAACTTAGGTAAAATATATTTATTGATATAGAACTCAGCCCTGAGAGACAACAAAACAGTGAAAGAGTTTACTACATGGGAATTTTCAATTCAGATCATTAACTGCTCAATCAGACGGACATTTAATGTATTTATTTGGCAAGTTCAGTTACTGTGTGACGTGAACCCAAAATATTAATATTATAAATATAGCGGAGGTTCCTGTGTTTGCCATATAATTAACTGGCTATCTGAAATTTTAGTTGACATGCGTCATAGATTTTATCATATGGCAGCATTTATTTTCATCTGAAGGAATTGAAAAAGTCATCTCCGATGCAACCGGTTGCCACGCTTGAGTTTTTAGCCTCCAATTTCATCTACCATCTGCGTATCTCGAACTCAATTTTTAGTTTTGCAATTGAAGCGAACATTAATTATTCCTGATACAAATAACCACTGCGTTTGGGTAATAATCCATCCAATTGATGCCTTGTAGACAGAGCTGCTGACAGTGGGAGATGATGAGGTGCAATCAAGTACATCGAAGACCATCTTAACCCCACACACAACACCTCGGCACCGAGGAAAAGAGAATGTATCCATATATGCTTGTAAAGGATCCAAACAACCCTAAAATAATTTATCGTGTATAGAAAGCCAGGTAATGCTACAGAGAGAGACGAAGTACCATACAAGAGAAGTAGTGACGTACTGATCTTCAATAGTGAAACAATACTAATAGCAGCCTTCAGTTTCCTTCATACTGACCGGGCTGCACATCGTGGCCCAGTTCCTAGTTATAAAGTATTCAACGTCAGCCACCTGAGCTCGCCTATGTCAGCGAACCCACGCGAAACGAGAGTAACCCCACTATTTTTAGTTATGTCTACACTTAAACCTGTAAAGTTATCGACACCGGTGTTCTATATCGCTAAGGAGATCTTAGCTTTATTGAGGCCACCTTGGAGCTTGATGATGGAAAGATCCCTTAGGCAGACCACACTTGTGTTTTCCGACTATCGACAAGCATATTTCTTAAAAATAAGAATTCCACTGATGGTCATTTGGTAAATAATTTTATGATTTAGTACACAGATTGTAGAATCAAGTACAGTTCTGGTGTTCACAGTCAAGCCTATACCTAGGTAGCAAACCTATTTAGGCAGACCAGTAAAATGTACCTAACTAGTCACAAGTTAAAAAGTAAATAAATGCTTCAGACACGTAAAATGCGTACAGAGACTGCCATCTACAGGAAGCCGGGGACGACCCTCACAGGGATCGTCAGCGAACTCCGCCCCCGGGGAGGGGGCACGATCGAAGACGGATGAAGGAGCAGCCGCCGACGTGGCTCATTATTCTCCACACACTACCCAGCTGGCCATTAAAAATACAAACCAGCAGAACATATTTTGTACTATTTACAGTTCAGGTAAAAATTAGAGAACGACAATGAACAATCAAGAATAATAATCACCACACTACGGCACAGTTGCAATAGCAATTCTTCGAAGCTGATTCGTTTATTTTACATTAAATTTTTTAGAATTTTGTATGCATTTTATCTCAATTGATAGATCGTTCCAGTATTTAGTAGAACTATAGATAAGGAACTTGAGGTTTTGACTTTCTTGAAAATAGATATGGACACATTATATAATTATTGACGGCTTTGAATCTATGTAGTTTTATTACAGTTGCCGGTCTGACTTAACTCAATCTAATTTTGAAGATGCAACTACTTACCTTGTCTAATGACCTTAAAAAGTTTTATATAAGTGAAATTGCAATTGATCATATCGATAGTCATGACATCATGGCGAGATTCGGGTCCGAGTGATAGAGTCCCACTGTTCTGAGCAGCCTGGAGTCTGTTCCTGTTGCCGACACCTGTGGGTCCCCAGATCACAACCCCGCAAGTTAGGTACGGGTCGATCAGACCCAGGTACAGGTAACGGAGCGCGTGGGTCGGCAGTTAGTTACCACGACAGTTTGTACATGATGCCAGTTAATAATAATGATAAATTTTTTTACGGGCTCGCTGAAATCTAAATTTCTGTCAAAGATGATTCCTAAAAATCTAAAACTGTTCACTTGAGTGAATCTATGTTCCGTATGTTGATTCTTTGATTGGAGGCAGAACAAAGAGAGATGACCAGTGTACAGTGTTTTCTCGACATCGAGCCCCCTATCTACCTTTCCCGATTCAGAACTGATGGACTCACATAGCTCTTGAAAATTTGTACCCGATATAAGAGCAATTGTATCGTCTGAGAAATGCATAATTGACGTCGAGGGCTAGCAGCAGACATGCCATTAATATAATAGCTATAGCAGTCTTAGGGCGCATACCTCCGCCAAGTAAAGCAACGAAAATAAAATTTCGTATTGGATCTGAAACTAAGATTTCCTTTCTTATCAGCACTAAAATCTGATCATTTGTGCCTTTTTTCAGTAATAACAGCTTCTGTAACTTTCTTGAGAATTCGTTCATAACTTTTCGAACTATATTGCTGATGAACAATGTGAAAACATTAGTCAAAAACACAAACAGACAACCGATCATGATCAAAATTTGATCTTTTATGTCTTTTAACATTGACAACTATTCCTGTAAATTTCATTAAGATCTGTTCATAACTTTTTGAGTTATTTTGCTAACAAACATAAAATCAAACCCAGAGACAAATAACCAGATCATCTCAGAAATATGGTCATTTACTCTTTGTAATATACATAGCAGCTCATGTGAATTTCATAATAATCCATTCATAACTCTTTAGTTATGGCACTAAGAAGAAAAAAAGAGAAAGACAAACAAACGGTTGAACGGATCTTCACGAAAAGTTTATCAACTGTTAACATGCCAAACAATTCCAGAAAGTTTTGTGAAAATCCTTCAATAATTTTTAAAGCACAGACAAACTCGACAAAAGCATAACCTCGTTGACGGATGTAACGAAGAGTAAGCGTTTTAAAATTTACCGCTTTGTGATCAGAATTAATAGTTCCGTCAATACGCACCAATCGTTTATCTATCACACCGAAACCACCACTGAGAACTGCTTTTAAAACCTATGTGTTGCAGCTTGCTTTGTAAAATACCATGGTTACCACGGCCAATATCTTTTTTTTTAGTCTGATAAAACTGTTAAAAGAGCACTTTTTTTGTCTGGTGAGTCATAGGCAAATCTGAAAATTGAAGTATAGTATCCGAATTATTTCTATTTATCCTAAAACTAAGTTGGCGATCCCATAAATTACCAAACTTTGTTATTTGAAATAGGTGCAACAGATATCGAACATCTCGGAAGAGACTGATGTGTTGACGACGCATCGATATCTTGAAGACACAAATACTCAATGTCGTCAAACGCCACCTCCCTCGATAAAGACTTAGTCTGGCAAACAATGAGGCCCTCTGGGTGAACCAGACCGCCAAAGAAAGGATTGCCATGCGATTAGCAAATTAAACCTGGAGACGAAATCCAGCAGAGGAACACAGAAATATTCAAGAATGTAATGATGAGCCGGGAGGTAAAGAAAAGTATCAGAATTTAGAAGAGAGTGAAAGAATGTTCGTCGCTGCCATGGCAAAACAAAATCCAACGGCGAAGACGTTTTCTATATACCGTAGATGAAAGACAACTTGCAAAAAAGCTATAGGTGACGTCACAAATGACCTACTGTACAGTGAAAGACACAGCTGCTGTAGTGAACAAAAATTTCACTTCAGTATTCATCTATAAAAATGTAACAAAGATACCGGATGAAGTTCTGATGCAACTGCCTCCCGTATGAGTATTTTGTTGAGCTTGCTATCTTTCAAGAACTGCATCACTTGAATATATGTATATCCACTGCTCATAGAACCTTACGTTGCATGTTCTTCGGAAGCTGGCTCCAGTCTCTGCGCCACTTCCCAACGTCAACGATCGATCCCTAAAAATGGTAGAAACCCACGGAAGGGGAAGCTCGCTACTGTAACTCCAGTTCATAAAAACTGGATAATAAGCCACAGTAACTTAGGTAATGAACAAAGCTATCGAACGACTCCTGAAGAAGTGCATGACTGACCACTTCATGATACATTGTATCATTTCCGACGCCCAGAATTTCGTCATGGGTTATCTATCACATCAGTGATAGATAGCTGAATAGAATCAGATCTCGGTCAATTAGGCTTTCTAAAAGTTTAGATAAAGTCCCTCATACACCACTAATTGCAAAGCTAGCAGTTCAAGAACACTACTCGCGTAAGATACTTTCATAGCTCACAAACCACCCTCAATAAGTATATCTCCAAACGCGACAAGAGACTGGATTTCTGCCTCGTCATAAGTGCCACTAGGAGGCATGCTCGCCCATTCTAGTTCATCATTTATACCAACGATCTTGTTATTGATATCCAAAGGATTATTAACACATTTCCGAAAACTGATAATCGCTACCATCGTGCTCTATAGGACAGCGACCAAGAGAAACTTCAGATAGATCTCGACCGCCTCATGGAATGGGCCACAACCTATGAGATGGCATTCCATACCGACTATTGCTCGATAAAGGATGACGGAGAAGAAAACATCAAACCCTGACTAGGGAGGAACAGCACTGAACTTGTAACTTCTCGATAACTCAACAACGTGACTTGGGTTTAATTTGTCCACACGATCTATGCCGCGACAAGCAACGTGGCAAAAGTGTGAAACTGGTAGTGTCCTGGGATTCCTTACCAGAACTTTAAGCACAAATCTAATGATATCGTCCATCCATTATGCAAAACGCTAGTAGTTGGCCCTCAGTTAGTGCTTGTTGTTTAATTATAGTTTCTGTACTTTGTTGAGATCATGATAAAATGGAAAAAATCAAGAAAGAGCAATTAAATAAATGCAACAATAGCGCTACAAGCCAGTCGAGCGCCGCCTTCAAGATCTCGGTTAATCTCTCTCAGGCAAAGACGATTCAGAGCGAATGTTCAAGCGCCTGAAAAGTTGCAACGATGTTCTAGCCGTGAGACTTAGACAGAGATGACGATGATCGCCTCCTGAACAGTGAAGTAAAGCTCAACCGTCGACTAACTACAGAGAATCAGTAATTTTACCGAATTTCATATTGACCTCTTAAAGCAAAGTCGATCCTGAAATTATCCGAGCACAGAAAGGCTCCACGTGTAAAAATCGTCTTCAAAAATACTCTGGGAGCAGCACTCTCCACAGCTTTGGATCACTCATCTGTAGTTCGGTATTCAACTTCTAAGCACCCAGTCTTTCACAGGTATATTTTTTTCCATAATCGACAGGAGCATATATTGCCAGCAAATCAATTTGCTACAACTGATCATGTTAGCAATGTTAGCTCTCTGGCTGAAGGTTTCTACGATACGTCCATGAGTGTTTGATGAGTTTTTGCACGTGTTGACAATGTAGCAATAGATAAGAGTGGATAGAAGCTTAAGCTTCATCTCTTCTTCGGGATGGGCCTCGTGGTCTACCCATTGTCAACAATCTAATCCAATCAATTTTAGTTGAACCCCTTCGTTTCACGATCCTGTTTTCCATTATGGTAGCAGCTACATTTTTACAAATCTAATGAATAATTATTCCCAACGGAACTGATCAGGAAGGAAGAAGAAATTTTAAAGGGCGTGTAGAGCTTCTTTCTTTTGTCTACAATCGACGTCTCCCCTCTAACCTGGAAATGAAAATGAGCGGAAAGCCATGCAGTCTCATAAGTTGTGGAGTTTTCTAATCAGACTAATCCAGACCTCCAGGGC
This sequence comes from Parhyale hawaiensis, assembly GCA_001587735.2. Classification (NCBI taxonomy): domain Eukaryota; kingdom Metazoa; phylum Arthropoda; class Malacostraca; order Amphipoda; family Hyalidae; genus Parhyale; species Parhyale hawaiensis. Next base: position 1,538,378 of record LQNS02278182.1, read on the forward strand.
AAGAAGAGGAAACTAGAGCTAAAAACTTCTGATGGATGGGACGCAGAAAATGAGCAACGATGGAGCAGGGCTCAGTATATAAATTTTAGGTGTTTTGCAATCTGGTAATTAACATTATTGGTATTTTTACAAAATGGTATGGTGGAGAACTAGCTAGCAATTGCAAGCCAAGAATCTGAAGCGCGAGCAAGAGCCGGGGGGAAAAAACTTTGAAAACTTTTTCCTTTGCGAAGAGAACCTCTTTTGAAACAATATTGGATTTAATTGAATTTTTATTATCTGTCTAAGTAGTGATTCATAAAACCGACACTGTTTACTGGTGTACAGTAGATACAAATTATTATCTTACCGGCACATGTTTTACTTGCAATTTTGGTGAAGCTCTAAAAATTTATATAACTTAATTTAAATGCGGGAAACAAAATAAAGGTTTTTATAAATGATCGTAAGGTCCAGAAGTTTATAATATTTATAATTTGAACCTCCTAATAGTAACCCTTATTCTCCGCTGTTTTTGTGAATAAATTGTGTTTATTAAATAACTTAAAGTAGATTTTCTCTCCAGAATGCTTTTGTATTACAGAAATTTTATCCAAAAATAAATACAAGGCACACTTTAAACAAGAAAAGCTGATTACCTGTCTCAGTCTTGAGAACGATGCAGAGCTATAGGAAAAAATATTTGTTTCTGTTACTACATTCTTGATTCAATTTTCTTTCCACCAGACACCAGCAGTCGGTTAAATAATGTTGTGGAACTCAATGCGAGGAAATATCAACTGCAGATGACAGTAAAATTCGAACAAAAAATTTGTACCTAACTCCAGAAAAAAGTATATTTTACCACACGACGTCGGCCGTGCCTCCGGGTTCAAACACATCTCTCTTCTTGATATGAAGGCTCCAAAAATGACTACTTCGGTCGCCGACACGGAGCTGTAATTACGGAAATTATATCGCGTCCGTCCATTAATGTGATTGGACCAAATATGAAATGTGAACGTGATCGAGTCATCTCGTAACCTCTTTTCTCCAGATGGTTCTCTTGCGCGAACGCTATCTATCTTGTTCAGCGTGTCATTTTCTCTCAGTGTAGGCTGCAAAGACATGATAAACTCGAGCGAAGAAGCATTTGCTAATTGGGTTTTGAAGGATTCGTCCTAAGACTTCTATCCTGTGACATCATTAGGCAAAGTTATGTCGCGCAAAACTCTAGAAAAATGCGCCTTGATTACACAGGGAACATTTTGACGAAGGAAAATTTTTTCTCATTTGAGGAGAAATCTTCCACTGTGCAGTCGAACAGAAGCTGAAACTTATCGGCCTAAAGCTAGAATCAGGGTATTCAGCACTGAACCACTGTACAGTATAGTCTTTTCAAACTCTGTTTTTGCAAGAATGTGCTTCTATATGTTTATAAAAAAAATGTTGTTTATCTGTTATCACAACTTGTGTACATTTTTACTTTGAGAAGAAGACAGTTTAAGGGCTACTGATAATATAGCAGCCATTTTCTGGAAATGGACCACAACACGCTTCTATCTTCGTAAAGCCATCACTAGTCATGAAACAAAAAATTTACGGTTTAGGCTTAGCACCAAATTTTTTCATAAGGAATATACGTAGCAATATGAATATGATAACTATTGATAACACATAGTCTGTGATAAGACTGTTCCTTCTCAAACAATGAGTAAAGGGAAAATCTAGATAATATTCTATAATAACCAAAATTTTGAAGTTTCATTTTGATTCTTAATACCTCCAGTGTTAAGCTGCTTTCATTACAACAGGGGACATTTATCTTATTGCCAGGTTATCCAGCCGTTAAAAATGAAAGTAAAACATTTACTAGTTATAACTCATTCACTATTTTGTATGTAGTTGCGTATCCACTAACTAAGTTGCATTTTAGTCACCAAGACACCAGCTTGATTTCATTTTAAAATATCGGAAACGATGGCTGGATTTACCGAAAATAAATTTACAACAAATTAATGATATAGTAATGCAAGAGTCTCACTTACAGGTGGAAAATATATTTACATGAGGCAAAATCCAAAGCCGGGTTCACACAATAGATGTCTGACCTCGTCAACGGCAAACGCAGAAGCTGTTCTCAGTAAATATATGAACTTTGATGCAGCTAGACTGAGTGACAGCAGAATAGTGCCGGCGAATTCCTGACAGTCGTTAGCAGCATGCTTTTTTTCTTATTTTTTTAGTAGAGAGTAACAAGTTATTGAGTGAGTATATAAACTTTCTAGGTTTCATTCAGTTGAATCAAAATGCAGCATATATTTTAAGGGCTCTCAAGGAATCGAACACTGAGTTTTATATTTTTCGCATTTCATTAAAAAAGACATGCTGAATATACTAGGTAGAGTTCTTCGACTTGTCTCGAAGTATTATCACGCAATCCTACTCTGTAGTCTCCCTAGTCATGGTTGCTTCGGTTCCATCCAAACTTTTTTTAGGAGGATCGACGTCAGCAACAGCGCTATTTAATCTGAGGTTAACTGCTACACGTACAATTGTAACTGCAATTTAAAGCAATTCAAAATGAAGGTCGCTGTTGCAAGTGCAATCATACTTGCAATTCAAAATGATGGTAGCTCCTGCAAGTACAATCGTGACTGCAATTTACAAAGAAGGTAGCTACTGCAAGTATACAATCGTAAGTCTAATTAATCATGAGGGTAACTGGCGTAGGTATAATTGTACCTATCATTTAAACTGAAGGCAGCTGCTGTAAGCACAGTTTTGGCTGCCACCAATTCACCTAATCTCTGTAATCTCCGTGCGCAATGAGCAAAATATTGCAGTGTTCGATTCTACGTAAACGCAACAAATAGCCCACAAACACGATTGCGTGCAAACCCGAACTTCGTTCACTGGCTTAAAGTTCTAATATGAAGACCAGAAGACATTCTAGTGAACGCGCCTGTACAGACTACTGTTAGTAATTAGTTAAATATCGTCACATTTTTCTAGTTATGCAATAGATTGCAATCTTGGATGCGGATACCTGCAATCATGTCTCCTTACCAAGTAGTAAAATGAGAAACTGAAGCCACATATACTGTATCAGGTTAGTGCAGATCGAATCTATCAATTTTATAACCTCTTCTTGTAGGAGTAAAGTTATTCTGTTTAATGTGTATCGTTTTTCTTTTAGATTATCTAACGTTTGCCCATTAGTTTCCAAAGCTTTACCCCCATATTTTTCTCCGCTAAACGGTCACATAAGATAAGGTTTACTCGACGAATTACATGAAGATGTTGATGCCAGTGCTGCAGTAAAATCTATTCAGAACATTGGTGTAATAAATGGAAGACGTTGCAGGATATGGTTTTCTCCCTTCCGAAGTGGCGAGTGTTTTAACTTTAAAGGAAAAGTGAAAATATCAAAAACACAATTTTGCATCATTGAAAGCTTTTGTTTCAGAGAACCCTACCATTACCATAAAGGAACTTAAAAACACCTATCTGCAGCCCATTCCACCGTGGTACGCCAACTGAAATTAATTTTTGCCTTATATATTTTTATCATACAATACTTTTGCACCAACCTGAGAATTGTAAAACCTCGCGCATGTATTTATTGTTGCTTTTGATGACTTCAGCAAACCACAGAGTTCCTGAGAGCCATTGTAACTGATTTAACAATGGCTCAGGTTCCAGACCTCACCCGGAGATGGGGCCCGCAGACCGTCCTCTCCAGTAGTCATTGCACGTCCAGGCTCGCGCCAAGTCTTACTTGAGCACCCAACGAGAGCTCTCGATTCTTGATTCTTTCTGGCAGGGGAGCGCTAGAGTCTTTGTTTGATGCGGTGGCTAGGAGGAAACCGAACGCCGAACCCTGGCAAGAAGAGCTCGGCGGCTCAAGTGGCGTCTAATTGCGCTGGGGCTAAACTGAGAAGAGGAGCGGGAGCGCCAGATTGCCACTATCCGTCTCTTTCAGAACACGGGCTACGAGCCTCAGTCACGACACGCTTTGGTCGGTCCTCCCTCACCCGTCTCAACTTCCACCAGTCTAAATTAAGATGCTCTGTGGTCTTGATTTATTCGCTTCTAATGGAAGGCCATTATGGAACAGATGACAGTGCGTGTAAATCAGATCTAAACGGGAATGTTGTGTGTGTGTGTGTGCATAAATATAACTGCGGATTATCTGCAGTGTTGAAGGTGGCCTAGAAGCTACGATACACAAGGTGCCTGACATAGAGTCTCGCTGGAAACTATTCTTAAGGTGGGCTCACACGATAGTCAAATGAACGAGTTTTCTCAGCTCCCTATCCAACTGCTTTGCTCTTTCCGATTAAAGAGGGCAAAAGAACAATGCTTCAGGAGTGAGAGCTAGTAAGGCATTCTCTTAAAATTTATATGTATACATGTGTATTTTTTGTTCAGATAGTCTTGGCGATAACGCAAGCACTGTAATCTTCTTAATTTGTATTATCCTTTTCTAAGCTCCTAAAAAAATATCAGACTTTTTTACCAGAGTTATTATTGCTCGATGGAAATCACGTTGGTATTTGCTTATTTAGAACCAAGTTACTAATACAGAGTTTTTTGAAACACAATTACGGGAATTGCATTAATATCTTTATAAAGGTCTCCAAACAACAGCCTCCACCACTTATGATAGTTACCGATAGACATTAGTATAGAAAACGGATATGACCGTGGTACATGGGACACCCTAGGTATTCGCACGCACTACTGAATACGACAGTTTGCAGCTCATACGTCATTCGTGCTACCGTATCTATGCTACCGACTTTAAATTTGTATGGGGACGATGTCCGAGCTGTACATACTCGCATCAATTCGTGAGTATGTGAATGCATAGTGTGGCCTCGGCATAACGGGGACGGACTCTAAAAATAACTACACACAGCAAAACGTGACGATAACCTAGACAAATATAAAGAGTGTTGTCGATAATCTTAAAAGAAGATTATCCCTAGACGCCTTCAGCACATTCACAATGTAATATATTACGAGAAAAGCCCCGTCCACACTACTGCATAAATGTTACTCTTGTGTGTTTGCAGATTGCTGCGAATTTTCTTCGTCAAAACGCAGCTTCGTGCGTATTCACAAGATTCCAACTTGCTGAATATTTTCTAGCGCTTTAGGCTTCAAATCGAGCCGGGTTCACATCATGGCCATTTGTTCCTCTCACGCATAACAAATAAATTAAGCGTTCAAATGTTCTGTTGTTTTCTTATAGAAATTACAAAAGCGCAAGGTTTCGCTGAGTTCTATTTCGCAATACATTTGAAGATAAATATGAAAATCTACTCCAGTAGTGACGCTTGTTAAGCCTACTGACTTGACGCCAGACCAGACGGGTGACCACACAATGTGTTTGAAAAGACAATGCAAAATATTGCAAAGCTTTGCACTGCAAATTAAGAACAGAGACCGTCGAGGGAACCTCCCTTAAAAAATTCATTCACTTTTCAGTTTTTTAAACGTGTTATCCCTGCCAATCGCTTGGTTGTTTTGCTGTTTATATGAATATACTATTATGCTGCAACCGAAAGAGCGTGAAAATGTTAGCCGTTAATTTAGCTGGTAGGGCACACGTACCTTGCTAGAGAACGTAAAGAAGTGTTATCTGCATGCACAGTGATTCATTACGCATAGTTCTATCGCTCCTATGTGCAGAATTAGTTAATAGTAGTAAGAAAAACTGCAATTTCCATGATTCAAGGAGTATGACCAACAGAATCTGTTCTGATCAAATGCTGTGGTATAGGGCTGTGTGGACGCACGCTGCTGTGCGCTGCGTTCAACGTAATTGCATGGACGCATTTCGCTCACTAGTCCTGTAGTGTAGACGGGGCTGAACGAAGACACTGTTCATTTTTCTGCTGTGCTCTTAACCGAAATTGTTGCCATTGGCCGAGAATTACAGTAGATACACAGACGAATGAACATATAAATGGTAGGACAAACGTTCCTAAAGAGTGAATTAGACTACCGTTTATTCTTTAAGTTCAACTCCTTCATACTTATCTAAGAACAACTGTTCAATTAAATTTCTTCGATCTTTAAGAGAAAGTAAAAGCCCAAGAGCTACCCTGACATTCGCCGTGTATCGCACCAATTAAATTATTTTCTCGAAGGAAAAAAAAAACTAAACAAAACAGAGGGCAGTTTTATTACCTTTGTTTTGAATCAAGTCAGCAAGCATTAAATCATCAAAGATTGCTTGCGTGACCGTCGACATGCAACGCCAACTGCGCTCTGATTGAGTGTAGGTAATCTCGGTTGTTTGGAGGAGGGTGACGGGAAGGTTGGAGCCAGAGGTCTTGGTGTTTTCTTGGCTTCAGGCTATATTGCATTATCGGAAAATAGAACCAACTGCACTTCCTGTAGGTAGAGAGCAGCAGGTAGTTCTAGAGGGAAGGCTGAGGCAAAGTGTCCCGGTGTCTTCAAAGTTTCTGGTTGTAGTGCGTTATCGAGAACAAAGATCAAAGAAAGTAAGAGCAGAGGAAAATGCAGAAAATGGAAATTTCATTGACGCTATCAAGAGATAGAACTAACTGCATCCATGTGTCATGGAAGGTAAACCCATCTCGGTATACAAAAATTCTGCTGAGGTAGATTCTTTGTGCCAAGTTATATTGCGATCTTAGCAGAGAGTAAGAGAAGCAGCAAGACATACTTTATGAAGAAGAATGCAAAAACTAACGGAAAGGCCGTAGCAACGTGTTTAGCGCATTGTTCACTTCAACCAGTTACAAGGAAATCGTACTTAACAGAACGTAAGGTAAAGGATATTACTACATGATTAAGTGGTAAAAAAGGATGTTGCTTCATGAATTTTTAGAATATCCTGTGTGTAAGCTTTGGTTACATTACCGAAAACTAGAACGCCTCAGTGGCGTAAGATCATCACCCAAGGTAGGAGTAATTTTCATCGCCGTCATTTTTTATGAACAGCTAATAGTAGTTTTTTAGCATGGGTCACGTCGAGGACAGCCCACCAGACTCCCTGTAAAAAATGATGAACATCGCTCAACTCCTTCTATCTGTTTCTGGGGGAAAACAAATTTCATTGCCGTCATTTTATATGGCTTGCTAATCCTAGTTTTTTTTCTTTTTTGCATGGGTAACGTCAAAGACAGCCCACCAGACCTAGCTCAACTGCTTCTACCCGTTTTTGGGTCGAAAACAAATTTCAGTGCCGTCATTTTTTATGACCAGCTATTCCCAGTTTTTCGGGAAGACTCTCTCCAAAAAATCATGTACATAGCTCAACTCTTTCGACCACTTATTGAGTGGAAATACAAAGATACAAATATATCTATATTATATGAAAACTCTGTGAACCTTGCTTGTTTATTTACTTGCTTGCTTGCTTGCTTGCTTGCTTGCTTGCTTGTGTCTTGTTTGAAACAGCTTTTTCGCTTTTAGACGGGAAGAAATTCGGGGGCCTGGGGAGCAGTCCTATTCTTCCCATGGGTTACCTCTTTAATTCGATTGTATCTGTGACACGAAAGTTAAACGGAGCTCGATCTGAAGATCGTACATGATAAATTCAGCAGTTCCATGGGCAATACAACTTAAATACGTAACATATAAATCGACTTTACCTACAGCCTGGTTGTTGAATATTCGTAGAGAAGCAAAAAATCTGTTGATAAAGAACCGTGCGGACCGCTCCTTGACGGGCAGGAGAGGACAGCCGTATAGTGGGTGGTCTATGCCCTGTTAAATAACACCTTCTTTTTTTTGCGAACGCAAAGACGATCGTGACGACCCAACTGCTCACGGGCCGTCCAGCATTATACTAAAACTCTGTGTACCGTGTTTGCTTGTGCCTCGTTTGACACAGCTTCTTCGCTTTCAGACTGGAAAAAACTCGAGAGACTAGGGCACAGCCTCTCCCCCCCCCCCCTCCCCCTCAATACTTCCACGGATTAGCTCTTTAATTCGAGCGTATCTGTGATACGCACGTGTAACCAGCCCCTCGGCTGCAAGAACGGTCACGAGAATTTCAAAGTTGCTAAGGAAAATACAACGGGAATACGTAACATATAAATTGAATTTGGTGACAGACTGCGTGTTGAATATTCGTTAAAGAAGCAAGGAAGCTGTTGATGGCGACCAGTACGGGCAGGAGTGAACGGCAGGAGTGGACCAGCTGAATTACGCCTGTTACGCAAAGACAATCGTAATGACGACCCAACGGGTCACGGGTCGTCTAGTATATACTTAAATCTTCATCGAAAACATTATCACCTCTCTCACTTTGTTCATGGGTGATAATTAGATTCGCTAAAGTCGGCGCCGAAAAAGATATTGGTACAGTAGGTTATGGTACATGTTTCGGTCTTGGCCTTTTGAGTATAATAATTGAATCAGCCCCTAGAATACAATGTGGCACCAAATCTAAGGAGAAGAATATTAGTCTTGCGCATGGACAGTTATGAGAAGGTTTATTGAAGTTCTTGAAATGTACTCTTAGTTTAGGTTATTTAAAATATCGTATCAGAAATTACTGGAAGCAATATTAAAGGAAAATTTAGACACTAGACACTTGCTATACACGCCGCATGCTGATATCAGGTAATGAACTTCGGAACTAAATTAATAACTGGATACGAAGGGATACTAGAGCTGCACTCCAAGAGCCCGGACTTCCACCAAGTTACGCAGTGGTAGAAGACAAAATCGTAGACAGCAAACAGAAAACGGACTAACGGATCATTACAAAAATTTAGTCATCCAATTCCCGTGACATTCCCAATACTTCTTACAAATTTATCTAATCGTGCGGCATAAATCGCGGCAAAGTTATGACCTCCTCAGCGAACGTAGTTATAGCATGAATCGCACAAACAACTTTGTTTCAGTAAAATGTGGGAAGAAATAGGATGAAATTTTAAAATAGATATGGTCCTGCATTTAACAATAAACTGCTGCTGTATAGCCAATGCTGGGACCCAACAGAATACATGTCCCTGAGAAAGACTTACGCTTGGAATATTCTTGCTTGAACTTACTTACAATCAATAATATTTTTCTATTTGAAGGAGCTGATTGTCTTGTAGGCTACATTGAGACCATTAATTTTGGAATTATTATTATCATTTGCATTCACAGCTTTTCAGCCGGTTGTTGAGCACACTGTGCTCATGACAAATGAACCGGCTGTTCCCAGCAGCCAAAGAACAGTGCCACTCCTTTCTTCACTATAACACCCTTTAGTTGGTCGCCCAAGATCAGCTTGAAAGCACCCTCCTCAAAATATGGGCCGTGCTCAGGAGCACGCTTTTCTGCCGTACAGCGACCAGTAGATTCGCATCGATCATCCGCAGGTTAGATTGTAAGCTGCGCGGAATGGTCCCAATGATCCTATGACCACTGGCACGACCTCGACTTTCTTCTCCCTTATTCTGGTCAGTGCAACTTTCATAACTTGATATTTATTTTCCTTTTCTAACTCTTTGGATTCTACCCTTGCATCCCACGGTACGGCCACATCTGCCTTTTCCACCAACACCAGATCTGGTCTACGTGCCTGAATCTCACGCATGTCGCTACTTATACCGGTTCAGGGCCATAGCTGAATATTCGTTAACAATGTGGTTTATGGTTTCATATTTCTCTTTACATACCCTGCAGTTAGCTCCTCCTCCCTCTCCACTACAATATACATGCTGTCACACATAGTTGGTGGACAAGCTCTGCTCCTAAGCAGCAAGGATCGTGCCCTCAGTTTCTTTCTTCAGTTCTCCCTTTCTAAACCACTCCCATGTTATTTCTGTACTCACTTCCGAAATTTGTCTGATGTACTGACCATGGTTCGTTTCAAACGTCCTATTTTGGATGAAACCCACCTTGCGGTTACAGAATCTTTGGGTCTATGTTGAGGTAGCTTTTATTCTCTCTATTAAGATTTCTTTAGTAGTGTTGACTCCTCTATTTCTGATTTTGAATGAGCTTTCCAACTCGTCCACCTTTTTTTTGTTCTTCAAATTTCCCCCATCCTATTGTTCCACCGCCTTCCTATATTATTATTACAGAGCCGCAGTTGGGTCGAGCAAGAACTGGTCAATATTTGAAGAACTCACCAAAAAAATTATTTTGTAGTACGACTTACGCTGTTGTAATCTCACGACCTCTGGATTTGCAAAACTAAGCTTCGTTTCCACGCCAGGCACCGCAGTTTTTTGTTTTCTATTTTTCTGGAAGTTTTTACGAACAAAAATCCCAAGTTTTACCAGCTCGGCTTTGACAGCCCGCTTCATAATAAAGGCGCCGGGAGCGACATCTCCCCTGTGTTTGCCCTCTTCGTTAACTCCTGCAAAAATAATCTTTCTTTTCAACAGGCTCCTCTTTTACCCACTTCCCTACTACCTTCTCTAGTTTCAATTTACGCGATCTAAATGAAACTCGCGCACTTCGTCTCCATTCGCCAATGTTATCGAGGTTTTTGTGGCCGTGACTGCGCTCGTCCAGCAGCTCCGGGTCATCTTTGCTGCACTTCCAATGTTTTTATTTACATTTAAAATGCTTCCGTACATCTCTATCCGCGACGAAATAAGAGGGACTAAAATTATCAGAGATATTCCCCCCGGGATGTGCTTTTACATAGTTTATTCTGCACGTACATAAATATTTCAGTATTTGCTTTGAGGAAAACGTTAAGGAAACTTTGCAAAAAGCTGTATTTAGAGAGGTAGTTACCAAGTGCACTAACACTTAGAATTCGAATTTTAAATTTCTCCGTTTTCTTTATTTGGCTGCTGCTTTAATTTAAATTTACACCCTTTTGCTTACTTATTTATTATACTGATGGCATCTTAATCTATCAACATTGCATTTGATTTTTATATTCATCACATAGCTTTTTCTGCTCTGAAATTCTTAACACTTTCAACAACCAGCTGAAAATTTTGCCAGTAATAATTTACTTTAGTAAATTCCTATTATCATAGAGTTGTCATGACCAGAAGGCCGTCTTTCTAAGTGCAGATAAATTCAATTTTGAAGTCATATTACTACTGAGAGACTATTGGGGGTATGTGAAAATTATACAAGTAGTATCAACACTAGAGCTGCCCCCCGATAGCTCAAATCTCAGCTAATTCTCAGTGCTCAGAATAGTAAGCAGACAAGTAAATAAACGGACTGGTGAATTATCCCCCAAATTCGATCACCTGTTCCTTGTGGCATTTTAAACAGTTCCTGTAAATTTCATGAAGATCCCTGCATTGCCTTTTGAATTATATAACAATACCTCTTCATCCTTCACGCTCATGACTAAAATTCTCTTGTCGTTCGACCCAGTTTTGAAACAGCGGCACTAATTAACTCTGGGCAATAAAGACCAGCTTGACTGACGCTGTACCATGTGAGTCCCGGCCCAGCAAACTTTTTTGCATTTGAGCAACGAAATATCGGCCCGTGGCATCCAGCTCATGCTAGGTAGGTTGCAGAAAATTTCATCTTAAATCTAATTTCACACTTTTTTTATGGGAGGAAAAGGGGCTTGCAACATTGAATAAACAACTCATTTAACCCTACAAAGAGAGCCCTAGCGAGGAGTTATAACGGGAGAGGTGCGGTGCAATGCGCCGCAGCCTAATGAATTGCTAATAAATTCATTTATATATATAGCTACTTTGCATAAAATATGAACAGGCATACTCTCCAGACATTCATGCACAAGTTGACCTACAATTTAAATCATCAATTGAATGATAAATTATAGTACAACACCATAAAAGAAAAATTTCTAAGAGAACGGTAGAAAGCATACAATCATGTACATATTGTACGCCTTCAGTGGCAATTCACTCTCCAGCGCAGGCAGCGTGCATGTATTACGGGAACTGTGAGGCGCCTGCTGCATTGTAGGGACTGTACTGACTACGTACGAAGTACTATGAGTGTACACAACAATATTCATCTAATAATGCAGTAAACAATGGACTACGACTGCACAGATGTAGCCTCATTCTTTAGCTAAAGGGGTCACATTTATTATAAATAATGTGCATGAAGCTTCTTTATCCATCAGTACTTATAACCTAGGGGTCAAGTGACATGCAGATACATAGTATAAACAGAATTTGAAACGTACAGCGTTGCTGGCTGTACGACAGCAGGATGCGGTGCAGTACAGCACATGTCTCTCTTTTTAGGTCTTTTTAGGGACCATTTCTCATAAAATCTGGGGTATTTCCACTTCTGTATGGCATTTTCATTTACAATTTCACACAAAACATAAAAAACGTCATTTCATGAAAAGTCACAAGTTTCCAGCAACTCTACTGAAATTTGAGAGCAATAAAAATGTAAATTTCTGCAGGGTGCGCTGCACTACATCGCTGGTCTTCCTTTGTAGGGTTGAACACATAAATACACATGGTTTTCCCATACTGTTTTAATTAATTAAAGCTATTAATTCGTGAATTTTACCCAATGAGAGATATTTTATTAGAGCAAAATATGTAAATTTTAGCATGAGCAAATTTTTTCTGGTAGCAAAAGAGTGGCTGCATTACCTCGGTGGTCTAATGACCGCCTCAGTGCAGCGGAAGTCACCAAGAGGGTCCGTGGCAGCGACGCTGCGGCAGCGATTGGAGGGCCCTCGAGACTGGAGGCCTTCGGACCGGCATAGCAATTAGCGATCGTATTTCTGGTGTTGCTAGCCTCCCCCCCCACCGCAGTGCATCCCCTCGCCTCCCCCACCGCACCGCAGTGCATACCTCGCCTAGCCCCACCGTATCGCACTGCATCCCTCGCCTCTCCCAACCTCACCGCAGTGCATCCCTCGCCTCGCCCCACCGCACCGCACCGCACTGTATCCCTCGCCTCTCCCAACCTCACCGCAGTGCATCCCTCGCCTCGCTCCACCGCAACACAGTGCATACCTCGCCCTGCTCCACCGTATTGCTGTGCATCCCTCGCCTCCCCCCACCGCACCGCACTGCATCCCTCGCCTCGCTCCACCGCAATACAGTGCATACCTCGCCCTGCTCCACCGTATTGCTGTGCATCCCTCGCCTCCCCCCACCGCACCGCAGTGCATCCCTCGCCTCGCTCCACCGCAACACAGCGCATACCTCGCCCTGCTCCACCNCGCAGTGCATCCCTCGCCTCGCCCCACCGCACCGCAGTGCATCCCTCGCCTCGCCCCACCGCACCGCAGTGCATCCCTCGCCTCGCCCCACCGCACCGCAGTGCATCCCTCGCCTCGCCCCTCCGCACCGCAGTGCATCCCTCGCCTTGCCACACCATACCACATCCCTCGCCTCGCTCCACCGCAACACAGTGCATACCTCGCCCTGCTCCACCATATTACTGTGCATCCCTCGCCTCGCTACACAGAACATCATCACATCTCGCCTCACGGTGTCGTGCCTCAGTGCATCCCTTGCGTTTCTCAACTTTATCTCAACAAATGTCTCCCCTGACATGAGACTTTATTACGCGGATGGAATTTTCAGAACTCGAAGGAGCCATTTGCCTGGTACAGTATCAAACTGAACAGATGACGCAACATCTGCTTTTGTTTTTTTTTTTTTTCTTTTTTTGCAAAAAAAAGAATGCGGTTGAGTTGCATGAGGCATATGAGACTGATGAATAAGTGAAAGAGACAGTGAAATGAAGCGTATCAGACAAATGAATGAGACACATCAGTTTAACAGATCGTCCATTGGAAATGATTTTCATTGCAAAGAAAATGGTTTTTCTTGAAAACACACCAAGAGTTTTGTTTCCACATTTCATAAGAGCAAAAAAAAATTACATGAGCGTAATGTCAAAGTAAAGTATGCGTCATAACTGGACATAAAACAGCTAAGCTGTAGCAAATAGAGACTTTCCTGCTCCAGTAAAGCAAGCAAAGCTGCGGCGCAAGGCTTCTTTTCTCCCTAAGGCACAGCTCAGCTCCGATAAGGAGCAACTGCTGCCTCAAAAATCGCTCCTTGGGACGTTGAGAGCCAAGGCGTATTTGGACAGCCTCGCAAATGTGGCGCCAATTTAGTGCTAACTTTTCCAAAGGAACATTTTGTGCAAGTTGACGGCAACGGGGAAGCCTCGGCTGTAGCATTGATGAAAGTCCAAATGGAGAGAGTTCACCAGAGATTCCGGAAGGGCTGTAAAAGAGAACAGAACGAAAGTCCCGAAGGAATAGCTTAAATGAATATCTCCAGGTGGAGCCACCTCCACAGAAGAGAAGAAGACAAAGAGCCTTGGGGGGTCCAAGTCCCAAAGAGCAAGCCTTTGGAACGCCTGAGTATGCCAGATCTTGGCGAAAGCTAATTCTGCGACTTTACTGTTGGGCTTGTGGTATATTACACTAAAACTCTGGGAACTTTATTAATCCATTTGCTTGCTTGTTTACTTACTTGCTTGTTTGCACACAATTTCCGCTCTAAGATAGGAAGAAATTTTAGCGTTGACGATTTAAAAAGACTAGAATACCTGGTGTTGCAAAGATTTAATGAGGCTTTCTCAATTGTGAGAGGGGACTTTAATGATGGGAGTCCTCCTCAGCTCTGCTGCACAAACGTGTACGTTAAATATGAAGGTGAATTGGGGAAAGCAACTGAACTACGTCAATGTCGCCAACTACCGGTCCATTACGCTGACACCCATTTTGTCGAAGGTGTTCGAAAAATTTGTCGCTTGCAAGCTTGGTCAGTTTGCTGAGGTTATGGGTTTGCTGCCTGCTGGTCAGATTGCGTACAGAACAGGTTTGGGTTGTTGTGATGCATTGTTGTCGGTGTCACACCATTACAGTCTGCGTTGGATTGTGGGTCTGAGGCACGCCTTGTACAGTTGGACTTTAGCGCGGCGTTTAACAGTATCAACCACAGAGGTCTATTATACAAGCTTGAGTCGTTTGGTGTAAGTGGTAGGGTTCAGTCAATCATTCACGATTTGGTTTCTGAGCAAACGCAGAGTGTGTCTGTTGACGGCGTTTTGAGTGCCTCTGTCGCGGTAGAGTCTGACGTCGCTCAGGGTAGCGTGCTTGACCCTCTGTTGTTCATTTTGTTTACTAGTGACATGTTCTTTTCGCTGGAGGACATGATGATCAACTATACCGAAGATTCCACTTTGATAGCAGTGATACCTGCTCCCGCATGCGTAATGCTGTCGCCCAGTCTCTGAATAGGGATTTGTAGCGCATTTGTGCATGGTGCTCGGCCTGGAGTATGAAGTTGAATGTCAGTAAGACCAAGTACATGATCATCAGTCGGTCTCGAACACTTGTACCGCAGCATCCTCATCTGGAGATACTCTTTACTTCAAAAGTCTAGCTCCTTGGAGATTCGTGGTGTTGTCTTTGATGAGAAGTTTAGTTTTGAGCCGCATATTAGGCGACTGGTGTCATGCGCTTTCAAGAAGATTTGACTCCTCCGTTAGGTTAACTCTGTGTTTGGTGACAGTGAGATTGTCCGCACATGCTTTTATACATTTTTACTGCCTTTGTTGGAGTACTGCTCACCGGTCAGAGCTTCAACTGCTGACAGTCACTTACCTCTGTTGGACGGACTTGTTAGTTCGGCCAGCAAGCTGTGCGCTTATAATAATCTGGTGAACCTGTCCCACAGGAGAGGCGGGGCCTAACTCTATGTATTCTATAAGGTGTATAATATTGAGAGACAGTGGTTATATTCTTTTGTCCCTGCCCTCAAAGTCTCTAGGAGAAATACGCGTGCAACGGTCGGCGCGCACTCTTTCACATCGGAGAATGTTAGGTGCCGAACTGATAAGTTCGGTCGGTGCTTCGTACCCTGGTCTGTTGGGGCTTAGAACTCGTTGCCGGCATCGGCTTTCGATCGTGTTGACCTGCAGGCGTTTAAGTCATCTTTTAATGGCATTTAGTTGGATTTCCTTTAGCAGCGTTTTGGGCTTCCCGGTGTTGCAGAGTGCTTTATTTGGGTTCTGCTACCTGTCAGTGGTGGCCCGGGGGTGAAGTTTTAATAATAATATTAATATATATCTTTGCTTACAGGAGTAGTATTGAATATTCCTTTAAGAAGCAAAGAAGATGGTGATGGAGACCCATTGGGTCACGGGCCGTCTAGTATAATTATGAAACTCTGATAATTTTGGTGTTTGTTTGCTTGTTTCTATTTCACCGTGCACAAAATCTTCGCTACAAGATAGGAAGAAATTCGAGCGTTGAAGATTTAATGAGACTATATCAATGGGGGGGGGGGGTGCACCGGAGCTCGGAGGCCTTCCCACAGTGACTTTCTGAGGTAGCTTTCTCATGAGCTCAGGTCTCGTAGTCAGTTTAGGTATTAGAGACACAGTTGAGTGACTTGCAATGGCAGCACATCAGCCACTTATTCCAGCACAAGCAAGTTGGCGGAACCTGCTGGCAAAACATCGTTTAGGAGTCAGGACGAGAAGAATACTTAAGCAGCGTCTTAACTTGGGTACTGATTGCTATATATATCGAGTGCACTAAAAATTGAAATTCTGAAATTTTAGTCACGTTACCAGTATCTGCAGCTAAGACGGTTGGAGAATAGCATCAATCTACTGGTTTTTAATGCTAAAAGGAACATCAACATGTTTCACGCCTCGGTAGTACTTTTATTTCAGAAAATATTTGTCTCTCTGTATTTTGGTACTTCAAAAAGCTGCCATAACCTTTTCCAAGTCCACGAATCGAGCAGTAAAAAATCGAATAACTATGATAGGTTTTTAGTGACCCAACGGGTCACGGGAAGTCTAGTATAACATAAAATTATGGGCTCTGGCGTCAACCAGTTGAAATCCCCAGGTCTCGCAAGACTGTACTGTTGCTTTCAGTATGCACTGGAACACAACCGACGTACTCATACTTTATAAACAGATTACTGTTGCCCTGTCCTACAACAGCCAGACGATCATATTCAAGCCCCTGATACTAAGCGTAAGTGGCAACAGCGTGGGGCTCTACTCGTATGACAAGGGGTTCAGTGCCTCGCAAACCCTTGTGACGGATGTTGTGCTAAGCTGCTGGCAGTCTGTGTTCTGATTTTAAAATATAGCATCTCTTACGCCGTCATAAATGCTGAAATTATTTTTTCCTTGCATTTTCACTATCACTAAGCCTGTGGTGTTAACAACAAACGAAGCATTCCTGAGTGCCATCCTCGAACAGTCGAACTCTCGCTGACTCTGACATCGTATCGGTATCCAATCCTTGTCTCCGAAACAACAAATTCAAAAAAATTTTTATCAGTCACCGTAAAAAATACAATTCATACCCGGCTTTTGTTTTCTTGCAGTCAAACTCTCTGTATTTCATTCCCTCACCTCACCGACTGTCGCCAACTCTACAACCATTCTTTTGTCTTTCAACTTGCACGCTTCCAGTTCGTCACCAGCACTGCCTGCAACTGCCACAACGTTGAGCTTAAACTCGGCGGCCTTTAGGCCTCAAGTTGCATTGGACAGAGGCGGGAATAAGCGCGCCTGGTTAGTTATTCTAGCGGGAATTCCTGTGGTCAATCAACACGGCATTTCCATAGCAACGCCGAGAATTCTGGTGTGCGGCTCAAAATAAGCCAAAGTGAATACATTGCGTAGGGCTGCGGTGTTGCACAGGGACAGTGGAGCACAATTACGTGAAAAGACTTAACCCTTCCTCTAGTGGTGTATCATGTAGTTGTCCTGCACTCCACTTTGTGTTAATCCTACGAGAAAAGCAAAATTCTGTCGTAATGTTGAATATTTACAATTGTTGATACATTGTGAAGGGCGGGAAGCTGTACAGTGCCATTGTACTGGGGTAAATTTATTTACAGTTCTTAATCCAGCTCTCGTGGCTGAAGACATGCTTATACTATGCTCCAAATAGTGTTATTATAATATGCTTATACAGTTATACTATGCTCCAAATAGTGTTACTTGTACGAGAACGGCATAGTTAAATCGCGAATTTTAGGACTTATTGTAAGCTACTCGTCTTTATTATATTATTATATTTTACACGACTTGTCTAGTTGTAAACCTAAGCCAGTTAGAGCAAAATTGTATTCCTGCCGCCTATTGTACTCTGCAAAGAAAACCCTTAACAAATATTTAGTGTATTGTTGAGAAATATAATTATAACAATCGTGCCTATTTTCTGCTGTAATTTTTTAAGTTGAAGTTAATATATGGGGACTTTGTTGCACTAGGTAGCTGCGAATGTTTCATATGAATTTATGATAGAGTGGTTAATTATCGTCACCATCGACTGGTACAGTTTCATGTAGATTTTACTGGCTTTGGCAGCTCAAAATTATCAGTCACGAGCACTGTTTTCATTTTGGATCGAATTCCAGGCGGAGCAATAAGATGTTTAAAACCATTTCAAGAGCGATTGCTTTGGAACTAATACCCTGAAACACATTCCAAAGCAGCGAAACTAAGGCTCATGACTGAAGTTCCGGAGAAGTTAAAGCTTCTAAACTGGTTTATCTCTGTTGAATTGCCCCAATAATCAACGATATCTGCACACTGAGAAAGCTCTACAACGATACGGTAATGTATACCTCTCAAAAGGTCAACGTAATCAAATTCCTCTTTAGATTTACCTCTTTAAAGTTACATTTACCAGTGCCATACAGAACATCACCAAACGTCATCGCTGAGTGGCGTGTGTTGCCAGATATAGAGGCACACCGCCAGGGGCGTCACCAAGCTGGTGACGAAATGTTTGGTTCTTCCTTGTGCAGCCGATAGTTAGAGCTTTGTTCAGATCGTTTACCGTTCATTAAAAGCAGCTTCGGTTGGCTTACCTTGAGAGGAATCATCTAATTCGATTAGATATGAGCAATCCAGAACTTCAGTTGTGAGGGTACAGTTTATCCACGTTGTTCAATTATCTGACGTTAATAACAACCCGAGTACACTCCGAGTCCCGTTTGCAACTGGAAATTAACGTGCACGTATTTACCGCGCTGCAGATAAATAAGTGCCCGCTGGGTCATGAAGGGTTCACGGCTGCACTCGACAACAGGATGTCGGAGTTGTGAACTCAAAGACGAAAAGCTCACATGGCGATTGCATCCTCCCAAACCTCTTCATTGCTTGTTAGACCAATGCATATGCGGTTAATAATGGATATCGGAACCTCTAATGCTGCCTACCAAGCCTCGCAAAATTTTGCAAATCTTGCTAAAAAAAAAAACAGAGCTGTGCCAAGGCCACCTAGAAAACGTTTTTTAGGTGGAGTTGGCTGTGCCCACTCTTCCTCTGAGATTACTTTTGATAAAACTGAAAAGACAGTTTTGGGAAAGGCTGAAGTATGCATGAAATTATTTCTACATATTTTGAAGCCTCTCTGACAAAAGTCCCTATTTTGCATAATACTCAACTGACATTCTACTTTGGGTATATTCCTTTTACGCCAACGGAAGTAATATCTTTTTCCTTCAACGCTGCCTCCGCCTGCGAATCTGCATGGGTAAATATTATAACCGGAAACATATTAAAATAAGTATTGCAGCTAAGGCCTGGGGCTTCATAGTGAGGATTTAATGCGATGCTTGGCACAATGTAGGCAGCGAGCGTTAAGCATTCCACTGAAAGGATTTATAAAGAAAGGCTCGGTTGCAGGAACGGCAAATTTCTTCGCTTCCGTAGTTAGGCCGAAATATTAGAGTTGCGGCTGCATAGCGAAAACAGGGGCGATAAGCACGGCACTGGCTTACGTAGAGAGTAAAATCCTTAGGACAATGAACCGGAATGTTGACTGTACGAAAATTTTTAGTGTAGCAAAATTCATTGCTACTGTAAGTTCCAGAGGCTACATAAGCTAAATATGTGAGATGTAGAAGGTATCAGGATTAATTGTGGCAGATGGTGATGGTAGATGGTATTAGTGGACTGCAAAAGCTAAGTTCGTGGGATAGTGAACTAGGATGATTCAGGTACGATAACTTGTAGTAGCTAAAATGCTGAAAAAAATGAGTTACGAGAAAAAATTTCACGATAATGAACGAAAACGTAGAAAGTAAAACTTTATCACGTTGAAAATTTTTGTGAAAGTTACCTAGAGTTGCTAAATTCTTGAAAAGAAGAATTGGTATTCAATAAGTAGGATGATTGGAAGAGGAAATAATTGTTAGAAATTACCTCCTTACGCTGAAATCATGGGTTGATGAACTGTCTTAAATTTCGTGAAGTAGAAATTTGTGATGCATGTGGCGTACACCAAAAATACTCTGAAATAAAACGAGCTGTGAAAGTTAACGTATCTATGCTCGATACAGTACGTGTATACCAATATATGAGAAACAAAAAATACTTCAAGTAAATTGGACTATAAAACGGTGATTGAATTATTCTGGAACTAAATAAATTACATCTTTACAGCATAAAAAAGTTATTGTTGTTGTTGTTGCTGGGGTAACTCATGCGTTGCAGCATGAGTGACGTTTCTGTTCCTCATAGCATGAAAAGCAGTCGCCAGTAATAGAACTTCCAACACATTAAACTAACTAGCTCTGACAACTATGAGCAGCATATCAACGCAAGATTCTTAAAGATACATAAGAATCTGTACAAAAGTGCAGCTTCTACTCTGAGCTTCAATTGTGTCATGCTGAGTTAACGAGCATCCTTTGCAACTTCAACCAAGGGATTTGTGTAGAACGCAAAACAATTTTCCCTCGTGGCATTAAAAGTTTCCCGTGCAGTACTCTACATGTGTTCAAGATCTCCAACAATCAGCAAAGCTTTAAATCTACATTTGAGAGCGGGTACCATCAGCGAGACCATGTGGTTCAACCTAAATTTGCAATCTTCTCGTCGAAGCGAGTAAATTTACGTATTGCTTCTGGGAGCAATTTTCTGTTTGTGTAGTCTGTGTTAAGGAAAAGAGAGGAGGATTTAGCTGCAAATGAGGGTGCTACGCCGAGCGAAAGGAATGATGGATCTGCACACTGCAATTTGCACTCTAGGCGCAAACGAGCGGAATGATTGATCAGTCGAGAGAATTTGATGGACTGTGACAGAAAGTCTACGAAGACCGCGTCTCGGGAGAGAATGTGACTTGCTGTGTTCTCCTTCTAAAGATACTTTGAGTGGATTGACGCTCTGAAGAAACTGTAGTGCGATCAGTTTCTGAAGCCTTGTAAGTTGGTTGGGTCCCAAAGTTGCACCCAGTGAGTCGAACGCAAGTGAAATGTAATGCAGTTCTGAGTGAACATTTTTCCGGTCTATTGAGGGATTGCTGCAAACACTTTTTGTTCTTGTTGTTGTTGTTCTTAAAAGAAAACTGGGTGGTGCAATGTACGGTAACGAGAACTTTAACAAACACTAGGGCCATCCTTAGTATTATTGGAAGATTGATTGCACTATATTAGCTAAGAATATGTACTACTGAAGCTGCTGTAATATTCTTTTTGAATGTCCATACGCCTATTGGCAACAATAATCTACAGAACATTTTGTCTTGAAGGACCAATTGTAGCATGTGCAGCATTGCTCAATCATGTTAGCTTCTTTAAACCAAATAGCCGTAAAGTGTGAACCCCCAACCAAAAAGCTGTTGCATTGCTTTTAAAAGCATTCATTTAGCAGCAGCTGCCTGCATAACGCTGTGGATCACATTGTTCAATGAATTGCATTTATAGTGAAAAAAAAGAACACAGAATACCCGGTATTATACTAGGGCTCAAGCCTTTGAACTTTGTTTTTCCTTTGAGACTAGAAACTAGAATGAAATTGCATGCCTTCATTACACGAGAGAGCACAAGAGGGAACGTTCAGCACAATCTCGCCCCAGTTGCCATTCGAGCAGCAGCATCCTCGATCCAGGTCACGCGATATCGCATCTGTTCTCCAGATGGCAAATTTAAGCTTACGAGTCTCTGTTAACGCAACCATCGCATTTAATGATCAGCCATAAGCTATCATCGAGCGTTACAGGCTTAATGTGGGCTGCGTGCAGGCGATTGTTTTGTGCGATTCTGAGAATGTGCCAACTAATGGGGGAGTTGCGCAGAGGCTGCCAGGTAGGCTGGGTGCAAAGTGCCGACCAGATACTGGTTGTGTGCCATTGCTTTGTGCGATTCTGAGAATGTGCCAACTGATTGTGAGATGCAGTGCGCTGAGCAATGGATACAGACAGTGGTTATGTGCTGTGAGTACTAAGCAGAGGCCAAGTATGGGTTGTGTGAGACGACACTGAGCAATTATTCTAAAAATGTGCGAACCGATGGTGAGTTCCAAAGCGCAGAGAGACCACAAGGTGAAGTGGAAGGACGGTACGAAAGAAATCAGAGTTGTGTGCTAACACTTTGTGCGATTCTGAGGTCTCTTGCATTAATACTGTATTGAGTTACAAGCAGTACAGACGCTGTGTATTGAGCTTCTATGGTTTCATACAAATTGTTTATATGATTCTGGGAATGTGCACAATAGCTTATAGAGAATTGCGAGTAGGGAAATGAATGTCTTGTGTTCTTAGTATTTTATTGCTTTGCAAAGACGCAATTCTGTATGTGACGGTGTTTGCAAAAGCCGGGTTCACACTGTTATATTTTGCTGCAGTCACTGCTCTTACTGTATCCAAATACTTTGTTACTTCCATAGCGCAGCAAAAACGTGCATATCCTTTGAGTTCTAATTAACTCCAAATTAAAACATGTCTCCAAAACATTGCTGGCGGCATTTCCTAGAATGCAGCCAACACAGCAGCAAACACTCTAGCGAATCTTTCGGTTCATATAGTCGAGTTTGCAGGGCACGACTAAACGTTAGAACACAATTTTGCTGCCTACGGGCTGCAAGAGACAAGCGTGTGAACCAGGCTTAGCTGTAAGCGGTGACCGGCCGGGGACCTGCGTGGCTAGCTGGGCACCAGAGGTAAAACCGTGATGGGAAATTTCCTCCTGATTTTGAAAAAAAAAAACTTTGTTGGTCAGTCTCAAAACAATTATAATACAGGGGGACTTTAATCGCCTCTATTCTATTCATCAGGGATAGTATGATTACACTACTCCTACTACAAAGTATGCACTGGGAGGGGCTAGAAAATTAGGTTCTTCTATCTGTGTGAATTATGTTTAGCTTGCTGCTTCACTGCAAATTTTGGCCTTCTATTTCTGGTGGGTCTTTCCCGGAAAGTGCTCATCCTTTCAAGGATTCTGACTTCCCACAGAGCACGGATCTCTAGAGAACAGTCTTTTGAGAGTTGTCACTTGTCACCATCGATCTTCTCTGCAACCTGTGACGGGTAAGGAAAAATTACAGAAAACGAGGTTCTTATATTCTATTAGGAGAATTCAGAAGTGGTTGCGCAAAGGCTGTATTAAAGTTGCTACTCGCCTTATTAGCTGTAGAGACAAACTGCACTTGCAACGCGTTGCTATAGTTTGCAAATATATAATTACGGTCATCAAAACTCTTTCCATTTATGTATTCTGCACAGAACGCCTTACTTCGCCGTGCAGCCGGTCTTTCCTTTATTATAAGTTACTTGGTTCAGGAGCTAAACAAGTTACCTCTTTTGCTATGTAAAATAGCAAGAAATGTAACAAAACTATTCACTCTTCATTGACTAGAGAACTATATTCTTGATCTTCATCTCAAAGGATGAAGTGACAACGGTTCGGCATCGCATCAACGGAGGCCCGGGTTCGATTCCCCGGACGGCACGCTACGCTAAATGTGACGCACCTCGTGAGGTCGTGGCTCTCCGGTCCGCTACGTGCATGAGGGATCCTAAATTGACTCTCAGCACGGACTGCTTCTCCTGCTCTTCACACAATTGGATCTTCAAAATTCTGTAAGTAAGGCAAAAAGAAAACCTCGATAGGTGTATCCATTGTAGCCTGTATACGAGATAATAAATGATATTTGTTCGCTAGTTTTGTTTGTTAAACTACTAACTAAATCAACGCTTTCAATTAATCTTGACTAGTTCAAGAGCGTCGTTTCAAAGCACTAAGTTACACTGTCAAAATATAAGTACTTCCAGTCTCCCTTGACTGCTCTCAAAGATCAACCTCTTACTAAAATACCCGCCCTGGATTGGCTCATGAGAAGGCAGGATTTCTTGCTTCCTTCGGTGCTGCAGTTGTCGTCATCGGCAGAAGTTGGCGAATAAAAGTTGCCGATGGCGCCGCCGTAAAGACAAGAAGCCAATGACAGAAGCGCACTTTGCTCCCTCGGCCTCCGAGAATAAAGCGCTTCGGGATCAAGGCTAGACAGCAGCTCAAAAATTTTATCTGCACCGATAAAAAGAAGTCTGCATGGATTGGAACGCCTTGATAACGGTAGCTCTGTAGGCTAGCGCTGCAATACTGCAAAGCCGGAATGCATCAGGCTGTTTCGGATTGC
The DNA here is from genome assembly GCA_001587735.2 of Parhyale hawaiensis. Lineage (NCBI taxonomy): Eukaryota > Metazoa > Arthropoda > Malacostraca > Amphipoda > Hyalidae > Parhyale > Parhyale hawaiensis. The sequence goes on from LQNS02278182.1 coordinate 1,562,693, forward strand.
CCCCCTGAAGGATAAAAATACATCTCCTAGTAGTCACTGGAATAAATTACTGCTGGTGATTTAGTACATTTCTCCTAATAGTGACTGAAATAAATTACTACCGGTGGTTAAGTAGAGCACGCTTAAATGTATAAATAAACAACCTAAACTGAATATTTATATTACTAGTGGACTCGTGCGTGAAGAATTCACGCAATAACCTATACGTTTGCCTAATGCCTCTAGGCCGGTGCGGAATCTCCTCGTCTCTTATTTGCTTCTTAATTTTCTTCTCTTCTTCATTGATCCTTTGTCGTGCTGTCATCCTTAGGTCTTCTATATAGACAGGCAGGAGTAACATCTTGAGTAAAATACTTCAACAACCTTAAGCAAAATAGCAGCTTATATACAATGTGTACGTTCCGTAGCAAAGATACCGTTGATACCGTCTTTCCACCTCAAATATCTGTTTCATTTGTGGTACTCAAATTTTGACCTATGAAGAGAAAACTGCTTCGTCAGAGGAAAACAGTAAGCTAGAAGAAATAATTGTCTACTGCCCGTGAAAACTTATGTTTCGTCGGTTTCGTTGACAATTGCATC
>LQNS02278182.1:1573478-1584634 GCA_001587735.2 Parhyale hawaiensis
GTGACTTTTGTGCTGTGGTGAGACTTTGTAGCGATGAAGGCTGTGACTTTTGTGCTATGGTGAGACTTTGTAGCGCTGAAGGCTGTGACTTTTATGCTATGGTGAGACTTTGTAGCGCTGAAGGCTGTGACTTTTGTGCTTGGCTGAGACTTTGTAGCGCTGAAGGTTATGACTTTTGTGCCTGGGTGAGGCCTTGTTGTGCTGAAGGTTATGACTTTTGTGCTTGGGTGAGACTTTCTGTTGCTGTAACCTGTGAAACTGTACAGCTAAAAGCTGTTTTTTTAGATTTTATATCGCTTGAGGCTGTAAAGTATTCTGCGGGGATCCGACTTTGTGTTGCTATAGACTCTGGCTTTGTAGTCCTGAAGGCTGTTGTATTTGAGCAAAAAAAAAACAATGTACCACCACTGTGTATGAGTTCTCTATGATGAAGCGACTTTGCACTGCTAAAGAATATGACTCTGTGTTGTTAATAGCTGTGACATTGTTTTGCTGCAGGCAGTGACTTTGTTTTAATGAAGACTGGGACTTCTGGCAGTGATGTGACCTTGTGTTGCTGAAATTACGACTTCCCAATGGTGGGACGGATTCGTACTGCTAAGAGCTGTGCTCCAGGAGCGTAAAGCACTAGGCTTTTTCTCTAATGAACGTATGCAGTAATAACACCTGTAAGCATGTTGAGTTGCGTACAAAATACCGATTGGATATCATTCAAAATTGGCAGACACATCGTCAAAAGCCGTTCACAGCAGAAAAGCAGAAATTGCCTGAAATGAACTTGCAGGTATAGAAATGGTCAGTGCTATGTAGTAGCCGCCCTAAATTAAATTTAATACTAAAAACATGCAACATTGTAGTATATTAATATGGTAGAAAGACTAGAGCTGAAATGACAAATACTGCACAATAATTATCTTAGATGATTTGGTTGACAATGTGGGTTAGCACCATCCTTAAAATTTCGCTATTCAACTCATAAAAAACAAACAACATAAGCAGGTGCTGGGAGGAACGTAAATTTTGCATTTGAGTTGAATGTAATATCCATTAATGAAAGAAGAATATTAAGCAAATGGTAGTACACGACAATTGTTATGTGAACCTACAAACGTCAATAGTAGGGCGGGATTTCAGTTGGCATGCACTATTTGCAGAAATTTAAATTTACTAGACTTAATTTTAGTAATAAAAATTACAGCTCCATGCTACAACTTTATACTGAATTTCTTAAAAATGCCTCATTTTTTACGGACAACAACTTACCGTTTGATGGAGAAAAAAAATACAATGGAGGAAATGTCAACTTTCACTGAACATCAACAAAACACTGATAAATATTTCAACTTTCATTGAACATCGTAAAACATGTTGAAAACCTGAACTGTCACTGAACCTGGGTTAAACCCGACACAAGATAATATCAAATATCCATTTGCTCCTCACCTACTAATCATCATTTTTGAACGCCCATTGCTCTCTTTTAACTTCAGTAATGACACTTACTGTCAACAAAGCATTCAAAAATTCAAAAATTTGCAGTGAATGAAAGGCCTCCCGACATGCAGTGCCATATTGGTTTTGGAGAGATGGACTACATACGCTCTACGATTGGCATCCGTAGCAACGATAAAAACCAACGGCTCTGCATCTCCCTAAAAGTTCAGGCAGAGCAGGTTGGACCCCTGTAGCCTGTTCAGGCTCGCTGAGGCTTACAGGAGATCACTGGCATAGGAGTAATGCGTCCATTACGACGCGCGCTCTCCCGCGTGACATTGGATGCTGGAAGAGACAGTGTCAGTCTGGTGAGCTTTCGCTGCTCCCAAAGAATCCCCTGCCGGCCTGGTGCACGAATAAAAATAAATGGTTCTTGCATTTTGCTGCCGAAATTGCTTGGAAAATGGGGAATGTTGTAGTGCTGCAGGAGCAGAACTGAGGTAATTACAGTTTGAACTAACCTGAATTGTTAGGGGATAAAGGAGCATTTGAATGGTAGGGAGCTTAGTGGCTTCTGTACATTAAAGATTGATGATACTACCCCTATATTTACAACATTAAAATGTGGTTCATTATTACATGTGGGGTTATCAATAGTCTACGATGTTTGCTTTTCACATTTAATTTACTTTTTCCATTACTCTACGGTTGTTACACCCACGATTTAGCTACCTCCTTCTCACATGGATTTCTGCAAGTTTCATGAATTCCTTACAGATTTCAAGCCTTATTTAAGCGTGAAACTCGGCCTTATTGTTACCGAGCGGAGTCATTTGAAGAGCAGCGTTAATGGGAAGCCCGTAGGTTTTCCTTACAAAGCACACACTGGTCCATCATCAGTCACCTCGCTTGCTAGGCTCGATGCTATTCTTTGAGTCGCGTATTTTATTCCCGTAAAGAATGAGGACGGCAACCGTGATGAGCGCTAACTTTGGGCTTCCTGGCGCGTGATTGTGGGGCGACCATCGATTGCGGCAGCAGGGAGAAGAAGACGATGAGGAGCTTCTGCCACCGGTACGGCAGCCTCCAAATGTTAGGGACTGCGGCACAAAGTTGCGATGTGCGCACACTCATGGAAATTCTGGGCGAGGAGTTTGTAACTGCCGGTGCCCTGACTTAGCCTAGACAGTAGTAAGTGTTATTGTAAGATGTGCCCTTGGACTACAACGATGTGGTAGCCTCCAAGCAGTAGAGGAAAAGCTAGATAATTGGCATGTGTGCATATTCATGGAAATTCTGGGCGAGAAGTCTGTAGCTGCTGGTGGCCCTTACTTAGCTTATAGAGCAGTGAGTGTTACTGTGTGATATATCTCTGGAGTGCAATGGATGTTGTACCAGCCTCCAAATATTAGATAAAAACAGACACTAAGTAGGTGTGTTCACTAATGGATATCATAGATCCAAAGTTTCTTGTTGCTAATTAGCACGGCTTTGCCTAAACTGTAGTACCTAAGTGTAATTGTATGTTATATGTATCCTTGACAGGCAACGGTGCATGACTTCGCTTTTACAGTAATAAGTGTGCTCGTCATTGCATGACGTTTGTCTAGGGTATCCCTTTCGACGATGTTATTATTCTGATCAAGATGACATTATGCTCATTTACTACATCTTAACTAATTAAAATGGGAGCTTTGATTTCTAGGAAGTCTTTGATTGTACTAGTATCTGAGGCATACTATGAAATATTTCGTATTTTAAAAGTCTTTTGTAAAGTATTCTTCCTTTGTACTTTCAAAACACTTTATCTTGAGTAAACTCCAAGCAGTTTTATCTCTTATCAGCTGGTGCCTTGTATTCAAGTACTTTCACTGTACTTTTTACCAATCTGTGCTCACAATAGTATGAGCACCAGTATGAGCACCAGTGTAAAATTTTGTCTCTAACTGAGACCTAATTTTCACTATTAGCATGCGACCTTTTGTAGCTGCTGACGTGGGAGGAGCTAACCTGCAATGAACACCTCTCTTCTCAGGGTTGCTGTTTCTTTTACCTGTCACCACATCAGTGTACCTGCCCTTTACCATTTACTTGTAGAGTTGCTGAACGTTAACTACGCTGCCATGGGTTATCACACCTGTGCCTTTTAACGGTATTCGTTCAGTGTTGTGCGCCTTTTATCAGTTATAACATGGCAGAGCTTTTATCAACTTATTCGTTATAAAATGAATTATTTAACTATATTACTGATTGCTTTACCGTCAACAAGGATCATTGGCGGCTTAGATTGACTTATGTCTCCCGCTTTTTCTTGTTAACAAATCATAAATTTACCAACGAGTCTGCATAAAACCAGCGTTGCTCCCGGAATCTTGTTACTGCTTGATCACCTGTTATCGAGTTCTCGCCTATCCCTGTCTTTGTAAGGACCACCTGCTGACTGGATGTGGCCGCCAGGGTTGCCAGCGTGTCAAACAGACGAGAGGAATTTGAAGGCTGAGTATAAATTATTTCGGGATCCAACGCGATTAAATTATAAACAAAAGTGTCAACTAATTAACTTTAAAGTCGTCAATAATTGACGCATTAACATCGTTAATAAACGATAAATTNAATTTGAAGGCTGAGTATAAATTATTTCGGGATCCAACGCGATTAAATTATAAACAAAAGTGTCAACTAATTAACTTTAAAGTCGTCAATAATTGACGCATTAACATCGTTAATAAACGATAAATTAAATTGCGATGTGGAACCTCGGAGGGACGACAGGTGCTGCGAAGATGTACCGTCATTGAGGCTGCGGCCGTGATGTGGTGAAGATGTGGCATAAGGCGCTTGTGTAACCATGCCCTACTAGATTTCTCTATTTAAGAAGCGTGCCCGTCGGTCCGTCTGAGTCGTTTTACAACTCTTATTACTAATGTGGGTGTGCTCTAGAGTGTCTATCAAGTTAATATAGCTTAGTACAACCTTCTTATTGTGCTCGGCGATAGACACTCGCATTAACTCAGTCTTCCAGTAGGCAAGACTTTAAATTTACTTTATCCTTGCTTCTGTCTTTACTGTTTGAGCACACCCAGTCTCTTTCACTGTTCTCTAATGGTTACCTAAAGCCACTGCATTATTTGCCTCGGCAGTATGTTTTGGAGGTGGGTTTTGAATCTTTAAATCAGTCTAGTTTGTTCTCGTTATTAAGCGCAAATCAATAAAATTATGTTCGGTCTATGGGAATTATAACTGCTATAGAAAACATGAGATAAGTTTATGAAATTGCGAAAACTGCTTTCATGCCACGTTCAAAACCTTAAAATTCGATTATTGTTAGCCGGATGCTGGATCTTTTTTTACCGTACTAGTGTTCTGTGCCTGTGGGATCTGGTGCGTGACGGAGCTTATTGTCACCGCCTCTCCATACCTTTGCGGCGCTGCATTCACCCAATTCCCTTATCTAGTTTTATCAGGTGTGTACAATAATAGACTGATGTTTAACTAACTTTTTCTGCAGTGTCTCCACGTTATGATCATAGATTCTCCTTAGTGGATTTCACGATAAATCTTATGACTATTGTATAAATTACCTCTTGCATAAAACTACCTCTTGCCTAAGAAATTGCCTCTTGCCTAAGAAATACCTCTTGCCTAGAAATACCTCTTGCCTAGAAATACCTCTTGCCTAGAAATACCTCTTGCCTAGAAAAACCTCTTGCCTAGAAATACCTTTTGCCCTAGAAATACCTTTTGCCCTAGAAATACCTTTTGCCCTAAAATTACTTTTTGCCCTAAAATTACCTTCTGCCCTAAAATTACCTTTTGCCCTAATATTACCTTTTGCCCTAAAATTACCTTTTGCCCTAAAATTACCTTTTGCCCTAAAATTACCTCTTGCCCTAAAAATTCCTTTTGCCCTAAAATTACCTTTTGCCCTAAAATTTACCTCTTGCTTAAGAAATTACTTTCTCGCATATAATGTTGCTTGTGTGAATTGCTTCCCTAATTACTTCATTTTGTGAATTAGCTATTTGCCTTTTGGAAAGTACCGGCTAAATGCAGTTTACTTACTTAACGCAGTTACTTGCTTATTAGGATTTGCTGACGGAAAGTTCTTCCAGTACAGCTTCAATCCTACAGTCACTTAAAGCGATTGCACAGTCAAACAAAGTTTAGTTCAATAACTGATTACCGTTAGTAGAGCAGAACAAGTTGTACTGTACAAGTTAAAGACGGTTAGTCTTTTATTTCAGCGCTGAGCTCGGTTCAAGGGCACATCGAACCCTTTTCTCCTACTTACGCCTCGTCCCCTGTCTGGTGGCAGTCCTTCAGCCCTGATTGTGACTTGTGGGCGCACCGCGTCTTTTGCCCTTGACTGCGCCTCGTCCCCAGTCTGGTGTTGGGCTACAACCCGCTACAACCCGTTGGCAGAGCTGAAACTTTTAAAGTGTTTTGATTTTAAAAACTTAGTTAACCACGCTCTTGCGTGTGGCCGAGGATTAATAAAGCCATAACTTGTTAGAAAGTTTAATTACCCTGTGTGCGATTTCAGCCCGTTGGGTTAGAATATTTGACACCAGTATGAGCAACAGAACACGGCGACACCTCAGTGAGCACCTTGACAATGGAACATTTCGGTGAGCACCACGATGCAAGGAAACCACATGAGCACCTCCTTGTCTTCACTTAGAGGTGAACAAAGTACGCCGCTGGTGGGAGCAAGTAACGCCTAGAGGACCTAGGAGCGAAGAGAAGCGCCCAATTGGCATCCTCTGACATGATTTATTTACGGCACTGGATATAGCTCTGGTTAGTGAACACATAGTTTGGACGTTCCAAATTGAGAGGAACCTTTAAAATAAGGAGCTCTGATCAGCAACAAAGCGTACTTATTGGTGTACAGCTCTCTAAATACTAGCAGCTGTTCATTTTGTTGCTATTTTTCTAGTTATGAAAATTAATTCAACTACCAACTGAGGTCTTCGCATTTGCTAGAGCTTGAGTCCAGTTCACATGGCGTGTCTCCATTTCTGAACGCCTTTATTTCCGCCAAGTAGGCTACAGTTTTTTTTCAGAAATCTGTTCACAGTTGAGGTCTAAAGCTGAAGATGAAAGATGAAGGCTGGAATGAAATTGTAGGAAGAAATGGTGACAGAGTGTCTCTGTTCCGTATTTTGATTTCCTTATTTAGCAAGGTATATGACTACTGTGGTATTTACTCTTCAGGAGAAGGCTGACACTTGTTCGAAATTTATCGTGGGAAAAATGCTTCAGCAGAATTTTTTATCGGTCTAGCAGAAGCTGTATCGCAAATCGACTATTAAAAAAAAATAAGAACGCAGTTTCGTACTAACATGCTTCAAACATGGCCGCCTGAAGTAGGAACACCACAATCGTATAGGGGTAAAACATAATGAATACAAAGCAGGCACGTGCCGTCAGGGCAAGCAGTACATACCCTGTACAAACGATGCTGCTAAGTACATTTAATGGTACAACATAATTATGATGGTTATGCTGTATAATTATAACGCAGAACGCGCAAATTACTTCATTTTTGCACATGAGGTAGGCATAACTTGCATCTGCCTTTCAATATTAGAACTACTGCTATGGATAAAATTATGCGATGCACGTGCCGCGGCCGTCTACCGACACAGCGCTGAAATGACAAGGTCAGGGCAGGCAGAATTCTTTGTGCCTGCCATGGCGGTCGGTGGGTGTGCGCTTGCAAGTCTTGTTGAGACTTCTGATGAGCCACATCTCTTTTTTGTATGTTTTCAACTGAATAGTATTTTTTAAATATATTTTCAAATCTAGCTTTTGACGAGAACAGCCGAGTTAAAATATGTAGCAGCTCTGGACCCGAACCTAACTACGTAAAAAGAGAAATTAATGAAAGTTGTTATAACTTACGAGCTAAGTTCAACAAACTGGTGTGTTTTTGCGGTTGTACTTTTTTTTTGCTTATTATTTGCAGTTAGTGAAAGCCTGTGGGTAAAATATATATTTTTTAAAGAATTTTTTAAAGGAAATTTACAATGCCCCGGGGTAAATCCATTTAAACTTCGTCGAATTTTATTTTCGAACACAATCTCAAACAAACGTTTCCTAAAGCTGATGCAATTTCTTCATCTGATATTAATTATTTTTACTACAACTCTTTTTGTGGAAAAGTTGTTTTCTGCATTGAAAATGATGAAGCTAAACTAGGAGAACAATGCTTAATGAAAAACTTTCGAGAGACCGAACAAATTTGGCTAGGATGCTAATATCGACTTCTATGCTGTAAAAAGTGAGATAAAGAGATTTCCTCTACAAAATCGCAAATATTTACGTGGTAAATGAACTCTGTATTTTAAAGTTATTCATATTCTAGAAGATATCTTAATTATGCCTTCCCAGAGCATATTCTCCCGGCAGTGCCCGATACATAGGTAAGTGAAACAAAGCATGTAAAAGTATCGCAACTTACTCTTTTGACTACAAATACTCTTTTCTCATATGACAAGCTACAAGTTAGGGAAACACAGCCGTTGTAATTGATTTTCTTTACAAAGTGCCAAAGACTATACAATACACACGCACGGAGTGCGTTAATTAAGTCGTGACTTAATCAACTCTAGCTGCCCTAAATAATTGACAATTGATGTACTAATAAAGAAAAATAGCAGTATCTGCAAATAAAAATTTCGAATACTTCTACTGATTGCTGATATTTTTACAATCAAAAGCATTTAGTTAATGAAAACATGATGCTACTGGTGTTATTTGAAATGTGATCAGTTCTGGTTGAACTCAGTAAACTCTTGCCACTAAACAAACTTTTAAGTCCCATAAATATAAAAAATTGATGATCTATTACAACGATTTTACATAAAACTGATAACCATGATTATAACAACCACAATAAAAAATTCTGTAGAATAATGTATATGATTAGTCTATCAATCAATGAAAATTATATAAACACAAAACTTAGAACAATTTTGCTGAACTATTGGAGAAAGTAAAACAATTAAAAATCAAAATTAATCATGATTACCACCACACACAAAAATAATGCGTTTTCCCCACTGAATTTGAAAACTACGATACCTTCCCACATTCAAAGTACTTCACCAATAACATTGGCAATGAATGGTGTACACTCGTGGAGGCTACACATCTGCTTGAACTTTTCTTTAACTGAAGAGTCGTTGAGTTTCCTTCAAGGAAACAAGAGCAGCGGGTTTTCTCATCATGCGCATAAGATACAGGAGTCGAATGACTTTATGAATACTATATGTCGTCTGTAAACTCCCATGGTTATTACATTAGACAATTTAACCTTCCAAGCACAAAATGAATTAATTGCGAATCACTGACAGATATTCTGCTGGTTGTGACATAATCTCACTGAGACTAACCTTATGGTAGTTTTCAAATAATGTGTAATTCGAGCCAATACAAATTGCGCATAGCAGGAAATGCAATTACTTTCAGCCGTGTTTCTTACTAAAGAGAAAAATGGTTTTACTCTGAAATTAAATATTTTCTCATGCGAGACTACCACCTGATTCACATTGAATTTATTAGCGTGAAATAAATCAATTTAATGGTATTTATTTGAATTTACGTACTCGTATTAAGTCATTTTTACTCAGGAGCTTTCAAGCGTCATTTTTTTTCTGTATTGCATGGTTGGATTTTAGATAGCTACAAAATTTCAAAGATCTTGAAAGTGTTACTAAGCTCCACGTTACATGGATGGATCGACACAGTATTTCCTGACACTATGAACATAGTTAAGTTGAATAATGGAATATGGAAAAAGCTCCATAAATATTTCATATTTTCCAGTATGAGCTCAATGCAACTGGAATTTATAGTCGGCAACTTTCTTAAATTGTTACATAAAATGGGTAAGCTTATCAGCATATTCCGTAAACAAGACTCATAATTATTGTTATTATTTAGGAATTTCAAAAATGATGATGGTAATGATATTATATGCTTCATCGCAGGATATTAATTTTGCTGTATAAAAGCCAGAAATCATATAATAGACAAGTTATTATAAGAGAGCTGAACAAAGATGGGCAGTTTTTAAGTGTCTCTATTAATATTATTCTGCAGTACCCAGGCCTATTTCTTATGATGCTCAAGTTTGCAAGCACTTTCAACGACTACAAAATTTTGCCAACTTTTTTACTACTTCTTTTGAAGTTGCGGTTTTGAACAATAAAAAAGCCATGGAATTTTAACATGAGAACAATAGAATTAAAAGTCACGTTTTCATGGAATCAAATTATAATATACAGAAGGCGTTTCAGCATTATCGGTGTGTTTAAAAACGTGAAAGATTTTGATCCAGTGATCCCTTGAAGTTCTACCATGGTAGTTCTTGGTGACCGATAGACTCTTCAACAATAGAAGACGCTGCATTGTTGTGGCACCAAATCGCTCTCCACAGTCCATCAAAAATTTCTTCATTTTCACGCTGCTCAATGAGCCCAATTGCCTCTCGGTGCTGAAAGAATAATCAACGTTTTAACCTCTGTAACACAAACGGGATTCCGAACTAATGGGCTGTATACAAAGTTAGATATCGGAGGCTTATCAACCGACGGTTACAGACGCAAATATTGTTTTACAGTTATCTTCTGGCGCTATATGATACCATGACAAAGTTATATGCAGTGTACATAAAGAGATCCAAAGTCTTTCCTTTCAATATTAGGTCAGCATTTTTCTTTTCCAGGATAAATTTGTTAAATTAGAGCTGCACCTTGAGAACACAACGGACAATGTAATGCTGGAAGAAAAAATGATTGACAGACAGAAAGACAAACGGACTGACAGCTCGCCACCAAAATTTATTCATCTGTCCTTCATGACATTTCTAGCAATTTCTGTAAATTTCGTAAAGATCCGCTCATAACTGTTTGAGTTATGTTGCTAGCACACATGCGGACAAACCAAGACAGAAACATGACTTCCTTGGCGGAGGCAGCAGGAAATTTATATTTGTCTCTAGGCCTTTAATCTGAATAAAATAATTCCATAGACAAGATACGATGAAAGAAACTTATTAAATATTATAATTGCAAAACATAGTATTTAATATAATGAACTAGTGATTCTACAGCAATGATAAGATAAATCACGATAATAAACAGACGTCAACCACTTTCAGACATTTTATTTATGTACAATGGTCCGTGTAATGAGTATAAAACTTATAAGAATAGAAATTTGATATATGGAGAATATATTGCACAAGTACAGTAACTCTCATGAGAATCACTTTGCTTCTGCCGAGTTACTGCGTTTGTTAAATCATCCTTAGATCGATCCCTGAAGAGAAATTGAATGATTTACTGACAAGTTTATTGCATCTGTTCGTCTATTTTGAGTAAGCTAATGACATCGTTAGAAATACAGGGTATATTTAAAAGGCATTTATCGAAATAAGTGGGCCTTAATTAAGCTACCGCTATTTCTGCTTATACAGAAGAGTTACTTATCTGGATTATATCAGTGTTTAATGTTTGGAGGAGAATAGTAGTAGAAGCTTCTGCCTTACTTCAAACTACAGATTTCTCATCGTTGCATTCATCAGATAATTATTTTCACACTTCCCTTTACCGAGTTTTACTGCGTTTACTGGCGTGAGACGCGGCCAGTAATACACTTCCAGGATAATTACCCAGATCATCAGAGGACAGTTTGCTTTGATAGCTGGTCTG
>LQNS02278182.1:1614551-1663194 GCA_001587735.2 Parhyale hawaiensis
CCCAGAACACTACCCTGTGGGACACCAGAAACCAAATCCAAAAACTCACTCCTCTTCCCATCAACAACTACACATTGACGTCTGTTAGATAAAAATTGACTAATTAACGCAAGAACTGAACCACCAGGCTTACTTTAGCTCTTACTGAGAGCTAAATTAGGTTCTTACTTCTGTGTGAATTATGTTTAGCTTGCTGATTCACTGCAAATTTTGGCCTTCTATTTCTGGTGGGTCTTTCCCGGAATGCGCCCATCCTTTCAAGGATTCTGACTTCCACAGAACACGGATCTCTAGAGAACAGTCTTTTGAGAGTTGTGGCTGCCACCATCGATCTTCTCTGCAACCTGTGACGGGTAAGGAAAAATTACAGAAAACGAGGTTCTTATATTCTATTAGGTGAATTCCAAAGTGGTTGCGCAAAGGCTTTACTAAAGATGCTACTCGCCTTATTAGCTGTAGAGACAAACTGCTCTTGCAACGCGTTGCTATAGTTTGCAAATATATAATTACTGTCATCAAAACTTTTTCCATTTATGCATTCTGCATAGAACGCCTTACTTCGCCGTGCAGCCGGTCTTTCCTTTATTATAAGTTACTTGGCTCAGGAGCTAAACAGGTTACCTCTTTTACTATGTAAAATAGCAAGAAATATAACAAAACTATTCACTCTTGATTGACTAGAGAACTATATCCTTGATCTTCATCTGAAAATACTAATTAAATCAACGCTTTCAATTAATCTTGACTAGTTCAAGAGCGTCGTTTCAAAGCTCTAAACTACACTGTCAAAATATAAGTACTTCCAGTCTCCCTTGACTGGGCTCAACGATCAACCTCTTACTAAAATATCCGCCCTGGATTGGCTCATGAGAAGGCAGGATTTCTTGCTACCTTCGGTGCTGCAGTTGTCGTCATCGGCAGAAGTTGGCGAATAAAAGTTGCCGATGGCGCCGCCGTAAAGACAAGAAGCCAATGACAGAAGCGCACTTTGCTCCTTCGGCCTCCGAGAATAAAGCGCTTCGGGATCAAGGCTAGACAGCTGCTCAAAAATTTTATCTGCGCCGATAAAAAGAAGTCTGCATGGATTGGAACGCCTTGATAACGGTAGCTCTGTAGGCTAGCGCTGCAATACTGCAAAGCCGGAATGTATCAGGCTGTTTTGGATTGCCCCCCTGAAGGATAAAAATATATCTCCCAGTAGTCACTGAAATAAATTACTACTGGTGGCCAAGAAGAGCACACTTAAATGTATATATAAATAAACAACTTACACTGAATATTTATATTATAGCAGAGAAAAATTTTGGGGAATTTGTATTGAAAGAAAAACAGGAAGAAAAATATTAAAGACAACTAGGTCCGTCGCTTAAACCCTGCATCAAGTTGAGGTCACCTCGAAAGCACAGTGCAAGAGCAAGTACCAGCGCCAACGCTCAAATAATGAATAGAAAGGCATCTCTAACCTTGCAGCGAGCAATGTTTCAGTTGATACGTGAAAGAGATTAAATTGCTAAGTTCAAGACAAAAATTTCCAAATGTTAGCCGTTCTGTCAGTGCACGCAATCGTGCCCGTAGCTTCACAATTTACTTTCAGTTTTACGAAACGTTTGAGACACCAGGAGTAGTATTGGAAAAATAGAGTTGTTACTTTTTCAGTTTACTCAAGTGGACCTGGTAATATAGTACAAAACTCTACTAACTTGCATAGGAGTGATTACTCTAAAATATGCAAACTACGAGTACTAGGATCCGCATCAAAGTATGATGTAACCAATTACCATTCAATAATCAATAACACAAAACTCTGCCAGTTATACGTACAACTACTTCTGAACTAGTATTAGCAAAGTGTGTCAAGCAATCCTAATATATGCAACTGAATCTGCTGTAGAACAAAACGCCACTAGCCAACATACGAAAAAACACAATGGAAACTGCACTAATACCAACCACCTGTACAGTGTGTACGCGTTTGGTGCTTACCGGTTCAGTCCAATTCGCAATAATACAAAACATCGCCCCACTGCAGACAGAGCAAAACAAGACCGCGATGCGCAGCAGGCCGCGCTTACGGCCACTGGCGCTCTCAAGCCGAAAATTTGCTGCTCAGAAGCACCGCGGAAATCATTGTCTTTTTTTCTGATTCCAGTGGGAAACAAATCAAGACGCAGCGAAGCGGCAAATGGGGAGAGGGGGCAGAGGTGGTGAAGATGGGGTGGGGGCGCTGGCGTGAATTCTTTGTGTTGCTGAAGGCTGTGACTTTTGTGCTTGGACGAGACTTTATGGCGCTGAAGGCTACCTTTGACTTTTCTGCTGTGGTGAGACTTTTTAGCGTTAAAGGCTGTAACTTTTGTGCTGTGATGAGACTTTTAAGCGCTAAAGGCTGTAACTTTTGTGCTGTGGTGAGATTTTGTAGCGCTGAAGGCTGTGACTTTTGTGCTGTGGTGAGACTTTGTAGCGCTGAAGGCTGTGACTTTTGTGCTGTGATGAGACTTTGTTGCGCTGAAGGCTATGACTTTTGTGCTTGGGTGAGACTTCTGTGCTTGGGTGAGAGTTTCTGTTGCTGTAACCTGCGAAACTGTACAGCTAAAAGCTGTTTTTTTAGACTTTGTATCGCTTAAAGCTCTAAAGTATTCTGCGTGGATCCGACTTTGTCTTGCTTTTGCTATAGGCTCTGACTTTGTAGTCCTGAAGGCTGTTGTTTTTGAGCGAAGAAAACATTGTATCATCATTGGGTATGAGCCTCTATGATGAAGCGACTTTGTACTGCTAAATGATATGACTTTGTGGCGTTAATGCTGCGACATTGTTTTGCTGCAGGCAGTGACTTTGTTTCAATGAAGACTGGGACTTTTGGCCCTGACGTGACTTTGTGTTTCTGAAATTACCACTTTCCCGTGGTAGGACGAATTCGTACTGCTAAGAGCTGTGACGAAATACTACTAAAAGCTGTGTTCCAGGAGCGAAAAGCACTAGGCTTTTCCTCTAATGAACGTATGCAGTAATAACACCTCTGAGCATGTTCAGTTGCGTAAAGAATACCGATTGGATATCTTTCAAAATCGGCAGACGCATCGTCAACAGCCGTTCACAGCAGAAATTGCCTGAAATGAACTTGCATGTATGGAAATGATCAGTGCTAGATGATAGCCGCTTTAAATTAAACTTAATACTAAAGACATGCAACCTTGTAACATATTAAGATGGTAGAAAGACTAGAGCTGAAATGACAAATACTACACAATAATTATCTTAGATGATAAGCAGACAATGCGGGTTAACACCATCCTAAAATTTCGGTATTCAACTCGGTATTTAACCTCCAGCAGGTGCTGGTAGGAATGTAAATTTTTCATATGAGTTGAAAGTATTATCCAATAATGAAATGAAGAATACTAGAGCACTCTGAGACCGCATACCTCCGCCAAGCGAGGCAATGGTAGCAAAAAATTCATATTGGTCCTGAAGCCATAATTTGCTTTGTATAAACTCCAAAATCTAATCATTTGTGCTTTTTGATAGTAATAACAGCTTGTACCATTTTCTTGAAGATCCGTTCATAACTTTATGAGCTATACTGCTAATAAAGGTTAAGACAAACATGAGTCAAACATACAAACGAACAAATCGTTCTGCACCAAATGTCTCTTAACATTACTAATAACCCCTATAAATTTAATAAAGATCCATTCATTATTTTTTGAGTTATTGTGCTAACAAGCATAAAATTGAAAACAGTGACAAACGAACGAACGAGCAAACAGATCATTACCAAAATTTGGTTATCTACTCTTTGTTATACACCTAACCACTCATGTTATTTTCGTAAAATTCCATCTATAACGTTTTGAGTTATGACAGTGAGAAAAATGAGGCAGACAAACAAACAAACGGATGGACATATCTTCACCAAAATTTAATCATCTGTTTTTCCTAACATACCTAACAATTCCTGTAAATTTTGTCCAAATCGGTTTTTAACTTTTTGATTTTCTTGGTGACAGACAGATAAAAAAAAAGACAGGCAAACACGACAAAAACATAACCTCTTTGGCAGAGATAATTAAACAACTGGTAGTACACGATAATTTTTATGTGAACCTACAAACGTCAATAGTAGGGCAGGATTTCAGTTGCATGCACTATTTGCAGAAGCTTAAATTAACTAGACAACTTTAGTAATAAAAAATGACAGCTCCATGTCGCAACTTTATACTGAATTTCTTTAAAAAAATGCCTCATTTTTAAGGAAAGCAACTTACCGTAAAAGAAAGAAAATAATGCAATGGAGGAAATGTCAACTTTTACTGGACATCAACAAAACACTGATAAATATTTCAACTTTCATTGAACATCGTATAAACATGTTGAAGATCTGAACTGTCAGTCTGTCACTGAACCTGGGTTAAACCCGACACAATATAACATCAAATATCCATTAGCTCCTAACCTACTAATCCTCATTTTGGAACGCCCATTGCTCTCTTTCAACTTCAGCAATGACATATACTGTCAAGAAACATTCAAAAATTCGAAAATTTGCAGTGAATGAAAGGCCTCCCGACATGCAGTGCCATATTGGTTTTGAAGAGATGGACTACATACGCTCTACGATTGGCAACCGTAGCAACGATAAAAACCAACGGCTCTGCATCTCCCTAAAAGTTCAGCCAGAGCAGGTTGGACCCCTGTAGCCTGTTCAGGCTCGCTGAGGCTTACAGGAGATCACTGGCATAGGAGTAATGCGTCCATTACGACGCGCTCTCTCCCGCGTGACATTGGATGCTGGAAGAGACAGTGTCAGTCTGGTGAGCTTTCGCTGCTCCCAAAGAATCCCCTGCCGGCCTGGAGCACGAATAAAAATAAATGGTTCTTGCATTTTGCTGCCGAAATTGCTTGGAAAAAGGGGAATGTTGTAGTGCTGCAGGAGCAGAAGTGAGGTAATTACAGTTTGAACTAACCTGAATTGTTAGGGGATAAAGGAGCATTTGAATGCTAGGGAGCTTAGTGGCTTCTGTACATTAAAGATTGATGATACTACTCCTATATTTTCAACATTAAAATGTAGTTCATTATTACATGTGATGTTTTCAAAAGTCTACGATATTTACTTTTCACATTTAATTTACCTTTCCATTATTCTGCAGTAGTCACACCCAAGATTTAACTACTTAACTACCTCTTCTTCGGGGATTTCTCTCAATTTCAAGAATTCCTTACAGATTTTAGGCCTTATTTAAGCGTGAAACTCGGCCTTATTGTTACCGAGCGGAGTCATTTGAAGAGCAGCGTTAATGGGAAGCCCGTAGGTTTTCCTTACAAAGCACACACAGGTCCATCATCAGTCACCTCGCTTGCTAGGCTCGATGCTATTCTCTGAGTCGCGTATTTTATTCCCGTAAAGAATGAGGACGGCAACCGTGATGAGCGCTAACTTTGGGCTTCCTGGCGCGTGATTGTGGGGCGACCATCGATTGCGGCAGCAGGGAGAAGAAGACGATGAGGAGCTTCTGCCACCGGTACGGCAGCCTCCAAATGTTAGGGACTGCGGCACAAAGTTGCGATGTGCGCACACTCATGGAAATTCTGGGTGAGAAGTTTGTAGCTGCTGGTGCCCTGACTTAGCCTAGACAGTAGTGAGTGTCACTGTTAGATATGTCCTTGGACTACAACGATGTGGTGGTAGCCTCCAAGTTGTAGAGGAAAAGCTAGATACTCATGGAAATTTTTGGTAGGAAGTTTGTAGCTGCTGGTGGCCCTGACTTAGCAGTGTTACTAGCAGCAGTGTTAGCAATGGATGCTGTACCAGCCTCCAAATATGAGACAAAAAACAGACACTAAGTAGGTATGTTCACTAATGGGTATCATCAATCCAAAGTTTCTTGTTGCTAATTAGCATGGCTTTGCCTAAGCTGTAGTACCTAAGTGTAATTGTATGTTATAGGTATCCCTGACAGGCAATGGTGCATGACTTGCCTTATACAGTAGTAACTGTGCTAATCATTGCATGACGTTTGTCTAGGGTATCCCATTCGACGATGTTCTTATTATTCTGATGAAGATGACATTATGCTCATTTATTACACCTCATTTAATTAAAATGGGAGCTTTGATTTCTAGGAAAGTTGCGATGCTACTAGTATCTGATGCATACTCTGAAATATTTTGTATTTTGAAAGTCTTTTGCAAAGTATTTTTCCTTTGTACTTTCAAAACACTTTATCTTGAGTAAACTTCAAGCAGTTTTATCTCTTATCAGCTGGTGCCTTGTATTCAAGTACTTTCATTGTACTTTTTACTAATTTGTGCTCACAATAGTATGAACACCAGTATGAGCACCAGAACACGGCGACACCTCAGTAAGCACCATAAAAATGGAACATTTCATGAGCACTTCCATGTCTTCACTTAGATGTGAATAAAGTAAGCCATTGGTGGGAGCCAGTTACGCCTAAAGGACCTAGGAGCGAAGAGAAGCGCCCCATTGATATCCTCTGACATGATGTTACGCTTACTTGCTGTACTGGATATAGCTCTGGTTAGTGAACACACAGTTTGGACGTTCCAAATTGAGAGGAACCTTGAAAATAAGGAGCTCTGATCAGTGATAAAGCGTACTTATTGGTGTAAAGCTCCCTAAATACTAGCAGTTGTTCATTTTGTTGCTATTTGTCTAGTTAAGAAAATTAATTCAACTACCAACTGAGGTTTTAGCAATTGCTAGAGATTGAGTCCAGTTCACATGGCGTGTCTTCATTTCTGAACGCCTTTATTTCCACCAAGTAGGCTACAATTTTTTTCAGAAATCTGTTCACTGTTGAGGTCTAGAGTTGAAGATGAAAGATGAAGGCTGGAATTAAATTGTAGGAAGAAATGGTGACAGAGTGTCTCTGTTCCCTATTTTGATTTCCTTATTTTGCAAGGTATATGAATACTGTGGTATTTGCTCTTCAGGAGAAGGCTGACACTTGTTCGATATGTATCGTGGGAAAAATGCTTCAGCAGGATTTTTTATCGGTCTAGCAGACGCCTTATCGCAAATAGACTAATGAAAAAAAAAATTTAAAACGCAGTTTCCTACTAACATGCTTCAAACATGGCCACCCGAAGTAGGAGCACCACAATCGTATAGTGGTAAAACGTAATGAATACAAAGCTGGCACGTGCCGTCAGGGCAGGCAGTACATACCCTGTAGAAACGATGCTGCTAAGTACATTTAATGGTACACCATAATTATGATGGTTATGTCGTATAATTATAACGCAGAACGTCCAAATTAGTTCATTTTTATACACGAGGTAGCATAATTTGCATCTGCCTTTCAATATTAGAACTAATGCTACGGATACAATTGGGCGATACACGTACCGCGGCCGTCTACCGACACCGCACTGAAATGACAAGGTCAGGGTAGGCAGAATTCTTTGTGCCTGCCATGGCGGTCTGTGGGTGTGCGCTAGCGCCTCGCTTACAAGTTTTGATGAGACTTCTGATTAACCTTATCTCATGTTTCTATGTGTTCAACTGAATAGTATTTTTTTAATATATTTTCAAATCTAGCTTTTGACGAGATGAACCGAGTTAAAATACGTAGCAGCTCTGGACCCGAACCTAACTACGTAAAAAGAGAAAGTAGTGAAAGTTCTTATAACTTACGAATTTAGTTCAACAAACTGGTATGTTTTTGCTGTTGTACTTTTTTTGTGCTTATTATTTGCACTTAGGGAAGGCATGTAGGTGAAAAATATTTTTTTACAGAATTTTTTTAAGGAAATTTACAATGCCCCGGGGAGAATCCACGTAAACTTCGGCGAATTTGATTTTCGAACACAATCTCGAACAAACGTTTCCCAAAGCTGGTGCAATTTCTTCATCTAGTATTAATTATTGTTACTACAACTCTTTTTGTGGAGAAGTTGTATTCTACGTTGAAAATGATGTAGTTAAACAAGGAGAACAATGCTTAATGGAAAACTTTCGAAAGACTGGACAAACTTGGATTAGATGCTAATATCGACCTCTTTGCTATAAACAGTATGATAGAAGGATTTCCTCTAAAAAATCGTAAATATTTGCGTGGTAAATAAACTCCATGTTATAAAGTTATCCACATTCTAGAAGATATCTAAATAATATCTACCTAGAGCGTATTCTCCCGGCACGTGCCTTATACAAAGGTATGTAAAACAAAGCATGTAAAAGTATCGCAACTTACACTTTTGACTACAAATACTCTTTTCTCATATAACTATCTTCAGGTTAGGGAAACACAGTCGTAATTGATTTTCTTTACAAAGTGCCAAAGACTACAATACACACACACGGATGGCGTTAATTCAGTCGTGACCTAATCAATTCTAGCTGTTGTAAATAATTGACCATTCATGTACTAATAAAGAAAAACAGTAGTAACCGCAAATAAGGATTGCGAATAGTTCTACTGATTGCTGATATTTTTATAATCAAAAGCACTTAGTTAAGGAAAACATGATACTACTGGTGTTATTTGAAATGTGATCAGTTCTGGTTGAATTCAGTAAACTCTAACCTCTAAACAAACTTTTAAGTCCCATAAATATAAAAAAATGATGATCTATCACAACGGTTTTACATAAAACTGATAAACATGATTATAACGACCACAATAATAAATTCTGTAGAATAATGAATATGATTAGTCTATCAATCATTGAAAATTAGATAAAGATAAAACTTAGAACAATTTTTCTGAACTATTGAAAAAAGTAAAACAATTGAAAAATCAAAATTAATCCTGATTACCACTACGCACAAAAATAATGCGTTTTCCCCTCTGAATTTGAAAACTACAATACCTTCCCACATTCAAAGTACTTCACCAATAGCATTGACAATGAATGGTGTACACTCATGGAAGCTACAGATCTGCTTGAACTTTTCTTAACTGAAGAGTCGTTGACTTTCCTTCAAGGAAACAAGAGCAGCAGGTTTTCTCATCATGCGCATAAGATATAGGAGTCGAATGACTTTAAAGATACTATCTGTCGTATGTAAACTCCCATGGTTATTACATTAGACAAATTAACCTTCCAAGCACAAAATGAATTAATTGCGAATCACTGACAGATATTCTGCTGGTTGTGACATAATTTCACAGAGACAAACCTTATGGCAGTTTTCAATTAATGTGTGATTCGAGCAAATACAAATTGCGCATAGCAGGAAATGCAGTTACTCGCAGCCGTGTTTCTTACCAAAGAGAAAAGTGGTTTTACTCTGAAATTAAATATTTTCTCATGCGAGTCTACCACCTGATTCACATTGAATTTATTAGCGTGAAATAGATCAATTTAATGGTATTTATTTGAATTTACGTACTCGTTTTAAGTCATTTTTACTCAGGAGCTTTCAAGCGTCACTTTTTTTCTGTATTGCATGGTTGGATTTTAGGTAGGTACAAAATTTCAAAGATCTTGAAAGTGTTACTAAGCTCCACGTTACATGGATGGATCGACACAGTATTTCCTGATGCTATTAACATAGTTAAGTTGAATTATGGAATATGGAAAAAGCTTCATAAATATCTCATATTTTCCAGTATGAGCCCAATGCAACTGGAATTTATGGTCGCCAACTTTCTAAAATCGTTACATAAAATGGGTAAGCTTATCAGCATATTCCGTAAACAAGACTCATAATTATTGTTATTATTTAAGAATTTAAAAAATTATGGCAATAATGATATCATATGCTGCATCGAAGGATATTAATTTTGCTGCATAAAAGCCAGAAATCATATAATAGACAAGTTAGTATAAGGGAGCTGAGCAAAGATGGGCAGTTTCTAAGTGTCTCTATTAATAATATTCTGCAGTACCCAGGCCTATTTCTTATCATGCTCCAGTTTGCAAGCACTTCCAACGACTACAAAATATTTCCAACTTTTTCACTATTTCAATTGAAGTTGCAGTTTTGAACAAGAAAAAAGCCATGGAATTTTAACATGAGAACAATAAAATTAAAAGTCACGTTATCATGGAATCAAATTATAATATACAGTAGGCGTTTCAGCATCATCGGTGTGTTTAAAAATTGAGAGATTTTGATCCAGTGATCCCTTGAAGTTCTGCCATGGTAGTTCTTGGTGACCGATAGACTCTTCAACAATAGAAGACGCTGTATTGTTGTGGCACCAAAGCGTTTTCCGCAGTCCATCAAAAAAGTTCTTCATTTTCACGCTGCTCAATGAGCCCAGTTGCCTCTCGGTGCTGAAAGAACAATCAACGTTTTAACCTCTGTAACACAAAAGGGATTCAGAACTAATGGGCAGCATACAAAAATTAGATATCGGCTGCTTGTCACGGATGGTGACAGACGCAACTGTTGTTTTGCAGTTATCTTCTGGCGCTATATGATACCATGACAAAACTATATGCAGCGTACATAAAGAGATCCAAAGTCTTTCGTTTCAATATTAGGTCAGCATTTTTGTTTACCAGGATATACTTATTAAATTAGAGCTGCACCTTGAGAACACAACGGACAATGGAATGCTAGAAGAAAAAGTGGTTCACAGACAGAAAGACAAACGGACTGACGGCTCGCCACCAAATTTTAATCATCTATTCCTCATGACATTTATAACAATTTCTGTAAATTTCATGAAGATCCGCTCATAACTGTTTAAGTTATGTTGCTAACACACATACGAACAAAGCAAGGCAGAAACATGACTTCCTTGGCGGAGGCAGCAGGAAATTTATATTTATCTCTTAGCTTTTAAGCTGAATAAAATCATTTCATAGACAAGATACTATGAAAAAGATACTTATGAAAAATTATTAAAATTGCAACATAGCATAGTATTTAATATAAGGAACTAGTGATTCTACAGCAATCATTACATAAATAACGATAGCAAACAGACGTCAACCACTTTCAGACATTTTATTTATGTGCAACGGTCCGTGTAATGGGTATAAAACTTTTTAGAATAGAAATTTGATATATAGAGAATATATTGCACAAGTACAGCAACTCTCATGAGAATCACTTTGCTTCCTTCCTTCTGCCGAGTTACTGCGTTTGTTAAATCATTCATAGATCAATCCCTAAAAAGAAATTAAATGATTTACTGACAAGTTTATTGCAACTGTTCGTCTATTTCGAGTAAGCTAATGACATCGTTAGAAATACAGGGTATATTTTAAAGGCATTTTTTTTTATCGAAACAAGTGCGCCTTAATTAAGCTACTGCTATTCCTGCTTATACAGAAGAGTTTTTTATATGGTTTATTTTAGCGTTTAATCTTTGGAGCCAAATAGCAGTAGGAGCTTTAACCTAACTTCAAACTATAGATATCCCATCATTGTATTCAACAGATAATTACTCAGACTGGCTCACTTAGAAAACGATTATGGCAAGCGCTGCAACCCGCTTATTATACCATTAAACTTCAGGCAAAATAACCTCAGTCGTCGCAATTGTCGAATTAAATCCCAAGCTGTTGCTCCAGCCGAACCCAATGACTTCGCTATCAGGTTGTATGGATGATTATTTTATAATTAACTTAATATTGCCATAAGTTTAACAATTTCACGAACCTTTACTTTGCAAGCAGAAGAGCGTATCTGGTGAGGGGCTCACTGCTGAAGTTGTTGTTGTTGTTGTTGTTTGCTATCATCCGAAGGCGAAAATAACTTCAAAGCTGATGGGGTGCGGATGTATCTTCTGCCATACCGTATAGCTCCTCTCCAGGCTGTAGTACGCTGTTGACAAGCGGTGCAAATCTTGTAAGTTGGTTTGTTTTGAAATGCAAACTAACATCGCAGTTTCGAATTAGAATTCCGATTGGGGCAATTTGTGTGTGATGCGCATCTAGCAGAGAAATCTTATTGTTCTAGTTGGAAGATGTTTACTTGCTTAAAAGAAAAGGTAAGACCTAAATATTCCAGCAATGATATTTATGACAAGTAACAGTTAAAAATAATAACAATCAAGAACTTAGAAAATGAATATTATGATAATAGTCATAGCATAAATATGTTTAGGGAGTGTGAAATGTGTGCCAACTAAGCACTAAATAGTACTAAGATTAACGTTGAAAATCAACTATCTAAGAAAACATTCTACAGGCCGTGCTACCGTGTAGTACTCTATCACATCTCACCTCAATGAACTTCCATTGTAGTTCCATGCAAGATTTTCATGTATGTCGCCAGTGTAAATGAGGAGGCAGCAATGACTGCAGCAGACGATGTCTTGACTGGAAGTCCTCGGCTTAATAAATTTTTCCGGTTCATCTTTTCACGGGTAGGAACGATGTCACCAGCGCACAGATTTTGCTGGTTATTCAATCCAGTGCATCCAGTATATTATCATTATTATTCTCCGATGAATTTCCACTCAGGAGAACTGAAGAGTCATCAAAGTATATGACAAACGTCATCACTCAACCTCCAGCTTCAGTGGACATCGCAGCGCCGCAACCAGAGCAGGCCAGAATGGCCTAAATTAGGCATCTCGTGGCTAAAAAAGTCCCCTAGACATATGTCAAAACTCGTCCACCCACTTTCAAATTGCCAAGCCGTTAGGCATGCTTCATACCATAATCATTAGCACTTGACAAAAAAAGTATTTTAATATTATGGGCAGCGAAGTAATTGTCAATTTTGAATATAGCAAAGCAAGCTTTGAATAAGGAATGCTTTTAGGTGTCTGCAATAAAGTTAACACGACATTGGAACGGTTGGTGATGATGGAATATCGCAAATTAATTTAACTTTTAAGTAGTACCTTCAACAGAACCGTACCCTATGCCCCCAATATTTATAAAGCGCTACCTTTTAGAAGACTCACTGAACTCTTGGCGTGGAATCTTGTGTTTATGCTGGTAATCTTCAGATCGTTGTTTCCTCAAACCTGTACTGCATTGAAAACCCCAATAACTAGAGATCATGGATAGAGCAAATACGATACCGGAGGGCTTTCTTGTTGAATTTCAGCATAAAAAAGAAATATCAGTTTAATCGCAACATCACTCAAAATTGGTATCAGAAAAGTAAAAGTAACCGAATAATACAGCGCTAACTAATAATACGAACAAATAATAAAAAAGTACAAATACACATATTGAATGTGTAACCGATTTTGCTTGCCTATATCACAAAAATTTACGCAAACAAACCATCACAGCATTTAATGAAAGGCTAGGCAGTGAGAGAAATCATCCTAAATTTAGACTCTCAAGGAATCTATTCAGAGTGTTTCCGCAATCAATCAACGCTCATGGGAACCGCGAGTAGCAGAACAGATCAATGCATCATTAGCTAGAGTGTAAAAACGGAAGTAAAATGGAAAGAAAGAAAAATGCACTGTAGGCTTAGCCGAGGCCGAGACTATTGTAACTTTGGATCATCGTGAAGACCGTCTAATAGTGAACCACAATTTTTCTCTTACTCATGGAAAAGTGAATTCCAAACGTGATCAGACAAACAATATGACAGAACTTTCCGGGTAGTCGAATATGATCCACCGACTTGCGGGTGTCAAGTATTATTAAATGAAGTAAAGCGTATTGAAGGTAGTGCGCGTCATGACTGGATCACAACCAGTCAAGGCATGATCTTCTGGAGGGCTCATGGTTCGTACCGCCTTCTCTGTTTCCGTGAAGAGCTTGTACAAGTTGAATCGATGTGCATTGGCTTCAACTTGCTCGCAGTATTTCTGGATGAATAAGCTTCCCTTTTCCTTATCCCTGTAGGCAACAGATCCAGCCTTACAAGAATAGATGGTCATCATATCATTATAATTTTTTGCATAATACTGCGTTGATGGACAAGGCATCGCTTTCGCATCCATTGAAACGTCCGGTGAAGCAGCTCTTGCAGTGAACCTTTCAACTTCCGAACATTGCAAGGTTAGACAAAGTCCTGGCGTTTCCAGATCACTAGTAGTTTCTGACGCTTTAATGTAGCGACAAAACGCACATATGAACACCTTTGGAACACCTCTAAGCGCTTGGCAGTTCAAGTCGTTAAAAATCAAGCGTACATCATCATCAAGGTTTATGCTTCGCCCATCGGAAGCCAAAAAACTCTCCACATTCTTCCCGTCTCCATGACTCATAAAAAAGAATATCAGCAGGGAAACTTCGTGTAGATCATTCCTCGTCCGAATTTGCTCCAGCATATGCTTCGTTTCATCGCATGTAAGATTCTGGTATACCTGAACGGCGAAACCTAAATTTGCATGCACTGCGCGGATCCTGTCTACGTCTTTCTCTGAACCATGACGTGGTTTTTCGCCCACAATTTCTTTATAATTGAAAATGTATATTTCTTTTCTACCTTCTTCTACGTTGTAGGCATCATCTTCTCTTCCGAAACGTCTAGACATAATCGATCTTTTGAATGGTCACGGGCTTCTCGTTGTGGAGGATGAGACAGTCCACTTCATCTATATACCCATTGCAATAGGGAGTGCTCGTTTTCAGCTAGTGGCTCCAAAAAGTTAATACCACCTTTGTAAATCACGTTGCTGAACAGCAGGGGTGTTTCCATCCTCAAGCGTCGAGCAATCTGTAAGACAAGGCATTTTTAAGACGATGAACTAATTGCAATTATTTTTGTCCCATATTTGTACATTTTCTTTTTTCAAGTGTCAAGCAACTAATGAAACTAGATATTCACAAGTTAGTGAACCTATTGAAATTGTTATTGGGTTATACCTGTCCTACTCTTTATTCCCATTTGTAAAACAGCATATAAAACAACACATTCTCGTATATTGCTGAATCGGTTTCATCCCGAAAAATAATGGACGCAATAACTAAAACTTCGGAAAATTTTAATGCGCACAAAGATCACACACATTCTTGAAGTACATGCGCGCTGCTCGTGATGCAAGTTAATCTGACACGGGCAGAGTAAAAGCGGTACTGTAGTTAGTAGTTATGAGTCATAGAATACACAGGGAACACAACGGCGTATGCAGTAGTTGACGTAATCGACAGCATTTGACTGTAGCCGAGCAGCTGATAGAAGCTCTTGAATTAACAGTATTCTGTTAACACGAAAGTGCCAGTGCACAATATGCTAACTAGACGAATTCGTCACAGTGCTAAGTGACGTATAATCTTTTTCTTCAGTTTTGCTTTACATCGCAGCACTAGTCACTTCAGTCAACAAAAATGGAAGAACATATAGGGATTTAATAGCACCATTAGAGTTTAGCCACTTATTTATTATTACTGTACATCATCTCGTTCGCCCATACAGTTTTCAATGAGCTAATTATCTTCTACGCCTTACATTTGTGGTAAATATGTGAGAAGAAAATGATGTCTGCCTGATCATATGAAATAACCCCAGCCGTAAGAAGTTAGATTTGCATCGTAACCACTTCCTTGTACTTTATCAGATGCTTGGGTGGAGCATCATACTCAAAGCAGGCGAGTACTTTCTCAAAAATATCTCAAGCAAAGATCATATCAGAAGCAAGCTGCTGATATCAACGCAAGATGGGAAAACCGTCAGCAATAACCTACATCCACTACTCAAAAATGTCTGTGCAAATTTTTTAAAAAATTATTGGAGTTCATTATAGGCCTCAACGCAAAATTTTATCCTACATGTTTATTTTATAAAATATTGTAATAATGAGTGTAGTCAGTCCTGATATACCTACTTTTCTCAGGGCAAGGAAATTAGTTTGAATGAAAGTTTAGCGATTGAAATTTAATTAAGTCCTTTGTGCAGTTTCGTAGTAAGTGATAAAACTTTGACACTGCTTCCAAGAATCGTTTAGTACATTTTTGAATTTTATATAGAACAATAATTCATTTATAAGATGACAGTCCTATCTTCATATGTAGATTGAGGGGCATTATTAGCGCTGATTATATGTACAATATTTTCCTCACTATAGCCAAGAAGTGCAGGGTTGTGTGCAAAGATTTGGTCAATCTACGATAACACGAATAGTATGAAGGTCACGAAATCAAGGTATTTAAAATAGGTAATAAAAGAGAGTGTATAGTATTGCGTATACCGTATCACTGGAAAATAATACTTCTTAGATGAACCCGTTCTTGTTTACAGAAGTTAGACGCTTCTACTATGGTTATCATTTCTATGCTCACTATTTGTGGAGATTTTGTGAACTTAATTTTCTCAGTAATATAGGGAATTAAAATAATTTACGTAAGGTATCTGGCATTCTCAAATTATTTATTTATCAGATACCTTCCAATAAAAAGAATTTAAGAAGATTCAGAACTAAAGAATTACTAAGTGCTGGAAAACCTAAGGATGTGGTAACTATGCAGCCATGAGTACGAATTCGTAGATACAAAGGCTGAAAATTAATTTTATCCCCTTTGAAACTCATCATTTAGTCTCAATCATATGCTGAATTTTACAGTCTTGTATTCGAAAATAATTTAAGATTATGTTAATATTTATTCAATTGATGTAACCAGGAAACGAACTCGAAGCCACAATATAAGTAAAAACCACTACGTTGTGAAACAAGTCCTGTTAATGAAATTAACAACTTGCCTAATGTGGTAGATACGGAGCACCACACCAACTTATATAAGATAGCGGTGACGTCACACATGCTGATACGGTCATGACCTAACATGATGAATATCTGTGCAACACTTTAATCTTATTTTGCTATCCATCTATCTATAGGGACGCATAAATTTTTTAATGCAACTCGTGAAAGCACTTCTGCTTATTAGGTCATCAACTCACTTTCCCAGCTCTCCTGCAATATATCAACAACACTAAGTAGAACTTGGGCCATACGTGCACAACCAGCAGTCCGTAACACAGGTGCTCCTAAACTGTAGTCCGCTGCTCTGTATACTTATTCGCGATAAATGACACAAACTCATCGATAACATCGATATCTTATCACAAAACTCAATAAACAATAACGCTGTGTTATACGCAGTGTCGTCGATGTGTCACAACTTCGAGTGCTTGACCATTTTCCTAGAACGCGCACACATCACTGTATACTCGTTCATTAGCGAGTAATATCCCCTAACATGAGCAAAACCTTCCAACACTCTATAACACAGAAAAATGGGGTGCTACCATTCACAGACTTTGAATTTTTTTTTATACTAAACTAATAAGAAATATCGCCTTATTTTACACATTTCATACCACCAAGACACACGACAGCGCAATTCCCATGTGACGAGTTTGTCGATTGAGGACGTAGATCTAGGAACTACCAGCAACTTGTGTTCCCGAGTGATAGAGTATACTTGTTTCATGCTTACTGCGTAAACTTGAATTATGGAAATGCAATATTATTTAAAGTAGTAATTAGCATATCTCATGACCCCTACTGTTTCCTTGTGCTTCCGTCATGTATCCATGGCCCTTCTATTAGCAAGACAAACTAGAGCTGATTTTAGATAGCTTGAACCTTAATCAACTGCCAGGGTTACTTCTATCACATGCCTATTTTTTTCACTAACAGTCATTAGTCTAATCTTGCTCTACATTCTCAAGTACTATTCACAGGGCCGGTGTTGATTCGTAAGCTGGTTCTTTCTATTATTTCATCACACATGCACGCTTATATACAGGCATCTGTTTCTCTCTTAACATATAGTCACAATGCCTAGAGAGTTTTAAACTGCATAAAGAGCCTTGAACGATCAATTAAGAAGGGATTCTACATAAGATTTCTAATTCTACAAACCTTCATTAGTTAGACAGATCCACGGAGCTTGAGATGGGCTTGCTTATGCAGATTTTGTTGGCGGACATTCCAATACGAAACCAAAGGCAGAACTATTGCCATGAAGACAGTACTTTGTTTATAGTCGTGAGGCTGAATTCCAGATGAGCAGGCTGTTGATAGACGAAAATGTCAGATTTTACTCAGTAATTCATTAGTTAAAAAAGGTATACCTGACCTTACATGTCTTTGTTGTTTCAGGCACAAACTTACAAGGTTGTAGCTATTGCAACTTCAACCCTTAAATGATAATAAGTTGAATTTTATAGTCACCAGTGAAGCATCTTTTTCAGGCACAATGAATGGGGTTGCTGATAGGGAATCGTGTATTTGAAAAAATTTGGAATTTATTTCTCGCCTAGAATAAAATTAAAACCATGAGGCATATCGGCACTCACGGTGACGCTCTTTCATAAGTCAAAATATTTAAGTCAAATTTAATTCAAAGAAAGGAAATTCAGACCATAGTTGATAGCTCAAACAAGCCGACGGGTGTGCAGCCTAAAGAGTTTATGCTAACTTTGTTAACCATTCTCTTAGGGGTAAAATTGTATGGGTAATTCAAAATATAGGATATGTTTGGTTTGGCTCCCAAAATTAGACCTTCGTAGCTTGATTTGCTCGATACTTCAGGAAGATGCGCTGACTTCGATTTTCTGAATTGAGTTTTAGGCATCGACCCTTAAGCATTTACCTATCAGACTTCCAAGAATTCAATGTTGCTCAGTAAAACAGAGTTGCCGGGAGGCTCAAGGTAATCGCACTGCCAGTAGAAAGGGACGAAGCCTAAGCTTCTATCTGAGGCTTAGAACAAGTCAATTCTTGAAGGTTTAATTTCGGCACCCAATTGAACGTGCATAGATTTTAAGATAGAGCAATTTTGAATGGCATGTGCATCCATCCTACTCCTTCAGTGCTCACCTTGATAAATTTCAGATTCACATCCACGAAAGTTACTGCTCCGGTGGCCAAAGTTCGTAGTCAGTGGTACAGAGGCAGTTGCAGTGCATGAGGCAGATGTTATCGGAAGGAGAAATTTTCCCACAGATATTTTCCATGGTCAGCTCCCCATGAGGGTTCATACATCTCTTCCACGCAGAAGGTGCTGATTCCTTGCTTCTAGAAATTGCTCATTATTTCCGGTTGGTTTTACTCGTTGTAACGTTGTACAGTAGAGAGGAAGCGTTGTGAAACTATTTACTTTAGTCTAATCAGATGCCTGTGCGATGGGACGCGTTACCAGATTCAGCGAAACAGCTAGGAGAAAATATCTCAAAGAGAGCGTATAAAGGCTCAGGAAATGTCCTAAACTTACTGCAGCCTGCACTACTCGTCCGTAAAGTTCAGAAGTTTTGAATAACATAACCGCTATACCTGCTCGACTCCAGTTTGTCAAAGGAAAACGTGAAATTGCGACTAACCTATTAGACTCGCAAGAATCGCTTTACATGAAAAATTATATGTTTATGCACAAAAATATGCTCACCAATGATCTTATGCTACATTCCTTGAGTGTCTATTGCAATTTGCAGTACACCTTAGTAATAGTAAATAAAATGCTTCATGCAGGAAACTATGAAAGAAATTTAGTTTCTCATTGATGATGGTGCTACACACTGAGATATGTGAAATATCAAACGCATGGTAGAGTATGTACGTAGGTAAGAATGGAATAAAGACTAGCATCAACTTGTCTGAGAAGTAAAAATCTTCAATTTTTTTAGTACTAAAAGATTTTACCAGTGGTTACAGAAGTTCTCAAGAATGAAACCAAGAGTGACAAATACGTTCAAGCGCTACTATTCGACAAAACGTGAAGTCAATATACCTTACTTAAATAAATTGATCAAAAATTAAACAATTGTCTCAACTAAGAGTCGGAAACCTTTCTGGCTGAGAGAGCGATGCGTGAAAATCAAAGGTATTTTAAATGTATTTTCACGAAAGTAATGTAGCATATTCATACCACTGTATGTAATTAAAAACAAGAATTTATTAGGCATCTTAAAATAAGTTATATAAATTAGTAATAATATGAATGTAGTTGTTAAATAATGTTACATTGTAAATGATCAATATTTCAATTATTTTCACCTATATCATCAAAGGGACTCTTATTGCATTGATTGCTTACAAATATGTATTATAACATAGGAATTATTCGCTGTTTGTGGAGTTAAGTAATACTTATTAGCTATTAGCTAGCATTTATTTACAATCCGTATGCAGTCATCCAAAGAATTAAATCTGGCTTACGAGCCCTTGAATTATCACTTATATTTATACAAAATTCCTGCTGTGAACAACTTTGAGAAAAAACTGGCAGTAGTATTTATGTCATGCTGACGAGCGTGAGATACACACAAACCTAAAATCGGCATTGAATACATTAACTTTGACCAATACGATCGAAAAGTTCCTGCCACAGTTAACAAAATTATACTTTTGTAAACATAAGCGGGCACACTTTTGTCCAGCCAAAGGAAATCATATACAATATAAATTGCTGTGTGGAAACTGCTGTAAGAACTGCCAGTTTACTGCACATTCGTCAACTTTGAAATCAAAGCTGCATTTACTGCCAGAAATGAATAACACCGTAAATTTAATTGTTGATTGATGTAAAATATAATATACATGGGGGAAATGTTATTAAGTAATTAGTGGTAGAGGTAGGTAAATAGTGAGCAGGATATCGAATAAGTTGGCTGTAGTACATTAATATTTTTTTAATCAGAGCGGCTCCTCGAAAATCATTAACCCCATGGAAGTATTTGTTACTAAAACAGATATGAAACAAATTTGCCTTTCATATTTTCACAGTAAAAACTACTTATGCACAACGAGTACATGCCGACCTGTTTTCTTGAAAATTACCATGAGGGAAACAATGCAACTGTAATGACTAAGTCGAAACCATAAGAAAGACAAGCATGAAATACGCAAAGCCTCTTCGATGCTTATATTTAAAAAAAAGTCCAAGCACGTAAAACTGTTCTCCACTAGACTTCACTCACAGAAATTTCATCGAACCCATGTGAATCCACGTAAACTTGTGCACTCATTTTTCACAGGATCTAGCATCTTTGCCTTTAAAATTTCTATAAATCACTGAGCTGCTACGAGCGAGAAAGTATACGTAAGCTAATGGCAAATTACCGTTTTTATTACATATGGTGCTAGATATGAGACAAATTTTTTTTCTTTACCCTAAAACTCAGCTATGTAGATGCAAAGTACAGTTAAACGAGGTACAGCGTATTGAAGGTAGTGCGCTTTATGTCAGGATCGCAGCCAGTCAGGTTAGGATCCTCTGGAGGACTCATGGCTCTTACAGCCTTTTCTGTTTCCGTGAAGAGCTTGTACAAGTTGAAGCGATGGGCATTCGCTTCCACCTGGTCGCAGTACTTCTGGATGAAGAAGCTGCCTTCAAACTCATCCCTGTAAGAAATCATATGGGGCTTACAGGAATAGATGGTCATCATGTCGTTGAAATCTCTTGGACTTGGAAGCGTCGATGGGCAGGGCATCGCTATTGAGTCCGTCACAACTCTGAGCCGAACTGGTGCAGCCTTGGAGTCTTCGACCCTCAAATGTTGTAGCCCTGACGATATTTCAGGCGTTTCAGGTCGGTTTGTAGTTTCGGAAGCCTTGATGTCTCGACAGTATGCACAAATGAACAATTTAGGAATCCCGGCAAGATCTTGGCAGTTCAAGTCGTTGAAGAGGAGGCGTACATCATCATCAAGGTTTATGCTCTGTCCATCGGAAGCCAAAAAGCTCTCAACATTCTTTCCATCGCCATGACTCATGAAAACGAACGTCAGCAGTGAAATCTGATTCAGGTCCTTCCTCTTCCGAATTCGCTCCAGCTTGCTCGTTGTTTGCTCACGAGTCAAATTTTGGTAAGGGTGTACAGTGAAGCCTATGTTTTCATGAACTCTGCGGATCCTGTTTACGTCGTTCTCTGATCCATGGCGAGTTTTTACACCCGCAATTTTTTTGTAGTTGAAAATGTACATTTCTTTCCTTCCCTTTTTTACGTCGTACGCGTCATCTTCTCTGCCACCAGCTTCGATTTTGTGAACAGTCTTGAGCTTTTTGCTTGGAGGGAAGAGACTGTCCACTTCATCTTCTCCCACCGACAGAGGGCGGGTCCGCAGCCCGTTGCAAAAAATCACATCGTCAAATGTTGAACCCATGTAGCCCATAGTCTCTCTGATATTGATGATGTCTGCCATTGCTCCAAATTTTCATTCTCAGGTATCACACAGCCTGTAGAACAAGATAGCGTTAGCTTTACAGTAATTCGATGCATTTGCTGAAACTGATGTTATCTGGTTAAAATGTTTATTCTCGTGCAGCAATCAGCCTGCAGAACCAGCTCTCACGAGAAATATCTCTAGCTAAAAGCGAAAAATTTTCCACACTTAGGCCTTTTCTGACTATAGCGCGAGGATAAAATGAGGATAATCGAAATGTTTGCAAAGAATCACCATTAACGTGGACAGCGTATGCGAACGCCAAGCTCTTGTGTATCGTGACATGACATGTTCATCATCTTTTTTTGATGTTGTGTTGTATGATAGCCAAAGATAAATTTTCGTTTGCAAATATTACGTGCACATTGATACAGCTAGAATGTGTCAATAATGCACCAAAATTGTCTTATTAGAGCAAAGGATGATGAAATGCCGAAAATAGCATAATTTATGAATAACAATTTATTACCCAAGTGTGAGCGTTTACTAAATGACTTGTTAAATTGATAGCATAAAGTTAGTTGGCTGAAGAATAGTGATGGATTTCAATTAGCGTAGGAATGTCCTCACGCTACCACCAAAAGAGCTTCAGTGCCACTCAAGACTACGGAATAATATCCAAGTAATGAACATAACCTAGAAACTATTTTGTTGGCACAAACAAAATGACGTAAACTCTGTAGGTAACAGCAGTTTGCTCAAGACTCTCGCTGATTCACAAAAGCAAGCTCTGCTACCAATACCAGATGCAATATACAACGCATTACGGAAAACAAAAAATATTTGGAGGTTAATTAGCGAAAGATGGTTGAATGCAACAACTAGCGTACTCTGAGAGTGTATACCTCCGTCGAGCTAGGCAACGTTAACGAGAAATTTAAATTGGTTTTGAAACTCTGATTTCCTTGTCATCAGGACCAAACTCTGTTCATTTGTCTTTTAGCAGTAAAAAACAGAGTCTGTAATTTTACTTAAAGATCGTCCCTGAACGTTTCAAATTATGTTCTAGAAAAACATTTTAACAAACATTAGTCAAACACTCAAACGAACAAACCGATCATCACCAAAATATGATCATTTATGTCTTCTTAACAGTTGTGACAATTTCTGTAAATTTAAAAAAGATCCGTTCAAATTTTTTCGAATTATTTTGCTAACAAACTTTTAATAAAACACGGAGGCAAACAAACAACTGGAGAAATAGATCGTCACAAAAAATGGGTATTTAGCATACTCTTCGTGATACACCTAATAACTCGTGTAAATTTTATAAAAATCAAACCATGACTTTTTAAAGTTATTACACTAAGATAAAGAGACAGATAAACCAACAAACAGTTGAACGAATCTTCATCAAAAGTTAATTATCCCTTCCTTCCAACATGTCCAACAATTCCTGTTACTTTCGTGAAGGTCTGTCTATGACTTTTGGAGTTTTCTTATGGCGATAACACACGATAGTCAAAAGAACGAGTATTATCATCTTTTAGTCAAAAAGTTATGCTGAAATCTTCTAAACACAGCTTTGAGATTGACAAGAAATGATATAAAAATGTATGCCGCCAGTTCAGAATACTCCGAAAGTGCCGTTAGATAACTTTCAGATTTTTAATTTTATCTGGAATTATTTATTACTCAACATTCTTTCAAATGTATGCTATTTAAATAGACACATTCGGACGAAGCTCGTTCTTTTGACTAGTGAGTGGCATCGGTGTTGGTGGAAGACAGACAACCTCGACGAAAACGAACCTCCTTGGTAGAGGCAATAAGCTAAGCCACCACTGAGAAGTCGGTTGTTTACTTAGAGATATAACTGATTAGGTATCTCTAGATATTGCTTCGAGATATTAGGGCGGTGTGGTGCGCGCATCTTACTTCAGTAACTGCAGC
Organism: Parhyale hawaiensis; assembly: GCA_001587735.2. Lineage (NCBI taxonomy): Eukaryota > Metazoa > Arthropoda > Malacostraca > Amphipoda > Hyalidae > Parhyale > Parhyale hawaiensis. The sequence continues at coordinate 1,638,454 of LQNS02278182.1, forward strand.
GCGTGTGCACTCGTTCGTTGCAAAACGCTTGCGTAAATACAATTTTAGCTCCATCAACATACGATACACACCATGAAACACAAAAAAAGTATGCTTGATTCTTATGTTGAAAAATATTTATCACTTTTCTCAGTTTACAAAAAAGATTAAATAGTGAACGGTGTCCCCCTGTGACGGGTGAAATTGAAGAGCTATACTGATGCGACCTGTTTCATGTGCACTCGTTCGTTGTAAAACGCTTCCATGCTTACATTTTTTAATTTTTACCTGTTTAATAGAGGGCAGCAGCAAAGCCCGACTAATCATGAACGGGTATATATTCCGTCCACAAAAGAGCGTTAACAGAGACCTCACTTAGGACAGAGTAGGGGTTACTGCCACTTACTGGGACATGGATCCCCTACATCCCCAATACCACATAGGTGGCTCTAAAAAACTGGCGACGCTCCAATCACTGGTACGTTAGATGAGGGACAGACTGCAAATCTGTTCTGGTAGTATTATCATTCGTCACTATTCTTTACACTATAGAGTAATTAGAAGCATAATTTGAAAGCCTAAGGTTACACTGAAGATTCCCTCCTGTTATGATGAACTTTGTTAGGATTAGATATTATACTGTTTCATTTATATGATGATTGTCTCCAAGAGTTAGTCGCTAAGAGTAAAATGTAAGCACGTTGCGGATTCCACGATACACTGATGTATTCGGAGCTTTGAAGAGTGGGTATGACAATTTTCAGATTAGCAAGTTGGAACGGCCTTCTGCTTAACGAATGTATGTTGAGTTTTGGGTCGTAAGAATATTAAATATAGTGTCTGAAACCTAAAAATGGGAAAACTGGCGAATATAGTGATTATGAAACGAAAAACGTTGAGTTTAATAATATTTATTTCAAATATCGAATATAGAAATAATAAATTTAGCATCGCCGAATTCAAAAACGAGCCGAGCACAAACTTGTCTGCTTTAAAAATGAAGCGGTACAATATCCATTATTTAACTTCAGGATATGAAAAAACTATTTTTAAAAAACGGAACACATACATATGTCGATTGCACATGCATAAAATTATATGAAAATAGAGCAAATTTATGTGTTTTCCATATTTAAAAGTTCATTTTCAAAAATGATCTTGACTTTTTTGAAAGATAGAGTTTAAAATGATGAGCTTTTACGCTTTCAAAAAACTATTACAGTAATATATTTCAAAATATTAATTTCACTCTTTGAAAATATACATGCTACAATTTCAAAATATTAGAATCATTTTCATCTAAGTGATTTTAAGCAATCATCCTTACTTCTCAATAAAAATTTATGTATATTTCGTGGAAGTATCAACATTCTTGCTTTCAGAATATCAGTCATGATTGCGAATATGCACAATAAATATTTTAATATTATGGGGTGTAATGTCTCAAACAGTCTTTTCTTTTTCTCTTTTTTTAAGTCATTAAGGTAACAAAATATCGACAACAGCCCTTAAAAAAAAAGTTTTATATGCAGTTAAAATAAATAGTTTGAAACAAAATATGTTTACAAAAGAGTTTATTTGTATAATATACAGTAATTCGACTGCGTTACTTGTCACTAAATCGCTGGTTTTTTATGCTTTTTTTTAATGCTGAGAACAATAAAGGCTAATTGTTTTAACTCAAGACACTCCTTAAAATACTTTCACATTAATATCGAAATGTCTATAAGACTTGAAGATAAGATAAGCTCAGTTTCTATTTGTTTCTGTGGTGATGTAAAGCTATAGTCACAAATATGAGTTAGAATTCTTGCTAAAAGTCAATTAATTACTTTCATGAAATTATAAAAAAAAGTGATACAACAGCAGTAACATTGTATTCCATCTCTTGTGTATTACTTTGTCGCGCGACAAATATTATGAAAATATTTACTGCCCTGACGTCACTTCTCATATATTTATTCTGTTTTTAATGTCGATATTTCAACACAGTTCTCTAACCCATTTTGAAAGGATCGTCTGCAAATTATCAATTTTCACTTTTTGAAAATATTTCGCAAGCCAATTTTCTTTCTATAGGATAGTATCTCATATCACTGCAAGTATCGCAGCATAGTTCGTACAATAAAGATTTATTCATTACTTATGGAAATAGTACGTTCAAACGATACGACTGCAGAGCCACTAGACAGAGATGGATTATCAGTTTCGGCCAGTGAAAAATAAGTAACAGCAGCAATGCTACCAATATTTTGGGGGTAATGCATGGCATGCAACTCAATATTCTACTCACTTGTTGATTTCAATATTTGGGCCGTGGGTCGGTAATTTGTCTTACTGAAACTGCTGTAAAAACATGTTTTACTGGCCATAAGATAAATCTGCTCGCGTTAATCAAGTACAATTCTGCAATTGTAATAAAATAGTTTATTAAAACTACTATTATTATCCTCGCTATCGTTATCTCAGCCTCTCAGGAGACTAAGTGACCAACAACAGAAGTACTCAAGCAACAAAGAGTTTATTGTTACATGATTAGATGGAATTGAAAAATTATTAAGGTCTGTCCAACAGGCGACTGCTAATATCGCGAGATTACTCAGTGAAAAAATTGAGAGAAAGAATTTTTTCAATCTAATTCTGGTGCACGTGTGCTGTTCTCAACTTCAGTCTAATTCAGCAGTAGATTTAGTGCTTATTAAATTACAGCCTAACCAAATATTCACTCTTTTCGTTACAGTAAATATCTATAGCAGCTGAGAATTCACTCTAAAATAAAAAGGTAATATCTATATTAGCTCACCATTCACTCACAAATTATTTTGATGCACCGAACTTGACGCTTCAGCCAATCCTTCAAGAACTTACCTTAATGTTGTTAATGTAACGAACGGATCGACGCACTTTTATAATATCTTGGATTATTACAACACAGTAACCAATGAGGAAGTGAGGTGCTCCCATGCTGTGCGCAGCTTTTTTATATACTCGATTGTAGCCATGACCGACGACGGACATGTCACTTATCTTATCTCGAAGAATGATAAAAAAAACTGTTTGGCTACCATCACTCAGTATACATAAACCTGTATGTCAAAGGAAGAAGCACGATCTTATTTGCATACGTAATGTGCTCAGCCTAGTAAAGGTATAGTAAATGTCACATTGCTTTCTACGGAACTAGGATGCCTGCTGAGGGTAATAGCAACAATATCATCAAGTCAAACACATACGAGCTACAATATCCAGTCCTAGTGCAGCTAGAAGAATTGGAGCAACGTCGACAATGTGAAACAGTTTCCCACTGTTATTTCAAACATGGATCCACAAATTTTGGCGCATTGAACGAAATCCGTTACTGCTTTATTGAAAAATAATTAACAGCAGTACTTTTCTGAGCAAGAAACATTTAACTAAATGCTTTGGAACACCTTACTTCCGTTCATCGAAATAGTTGGTGATAAGCTTTAGAGCGAAGCATATTTCTGTTATTATATTCACGTGCTGCCGCCAATACACACCTCTTTACTTTGGAGACCATTGGGGTGCGGGACATGCGGACCCTAACCTAGGTTCGTATCAGTGAGGGGTTTCTTGCGAAGATTCAGGGGTTGAAGTCTACTGTTCATGGCGTTTTGACAGGTCCTTCTGAGCAGCATTTTAGACTTCCTGTCGTAGCTTGTCAGTTCATTTTGATGATGATAATAATAATGAAATATGACTAATTTAGAAAAGATCAGCTTAATATTCAGAAACTAAAAGTACACTAACAATGAACAGAATTTTTAACTGCTTATAGTAGGTACGAAAAGTCAATTGTAGCGTAAAGGCCAATATGAAGCGTCACCCTCATGGCAGAGTTCGCAGTTCATTCAAGCATGCCATAAGAAGCGTGGTAAATGAATTGGACTCATGACTGGCTCCAACTTCGACGGCAAATGTCGATTTCTTTAGGAATGGTATTGCCGAAAGTGCGACGAACTACGGTATTTTACTTGGGCAATAAACGATGTAATACTTAGTCGTATTAACTATTTGTGCAAATATCTTAAAGTGATAATAATAAAAAGATTTTACCAGTTAATGGTTGAATTATTACCTCTCCCAAAGAGGTTAGGTTTTTGTCAAGTTTGTCTATTTGTCTGTCCGTCTCTTTGGTTGTCTCTCTGTCTCTCCGTCACCAAGATAGCTTATAAAATTTTGAACGGATCTTTACGAAATTTGCATGAATTACTTGGCCTGTTAAGAGAAACAGATAATTAACTTTTGGTGAATATCCGTTCAAAAGTTTGTTTGTTTGTTTGTTTGTCGCTATGATAAAAGTTTTGATCGGATCTTTATGAAATTTACAGGGATTTTTAGGTACCTTAGGAGGAACAAGTGATTATTTTCTAATGAAGATTCGTTCAACTGTTTGTTTAGTTGGTTGCCTGCCTCTTTTTTTCTTGGTAGCATAATTAAAAAATGAACCGATTTTTTATAAAATTTGTAGGAGGTGTTGGGGCTATTACTAGGAGCAAATGATCAAATTTTTGTCTTTGTCTGTTGTGTGTCCCTATGTTTATCACCCACAAGCGAGGCGAAGTCCACCCAAAAAAGGCAGAAAGAGTTGAGCCATCATCACAATTTTATCAGGCAGTCAGGTGGGTTGACTGAGATGTGAAAAATGCTCCAAAACTAGCTTTAGCTCGCCATCAGAATTGATGACGTTGAATTTGTAACTCCCGACTCAGCACTTTCAGTTCCTCCTCCCTCCCCCCCCCTTCCCTCTCCCTTTTACCACGGGTGATAGTCTTACGCCACGACGCCATCCAATTGTTTCCATATTTGTCAGTAACATAACTGAAAAAGTTACGAACTTATCTACATGAAATTTGGAGCAATATTGAAACATGTTAGACGACACAAATGAAAAAATATTTGGTGATAATCGGCTTGTACGTTTATGTGTTTAACGCATGTTTGAAAAAAATGTTGGTCAGAAGTATAACTGAAAAAGTTGTCAATGGATCTTCTTGAAATTTAAGGAAATGGCTAGAATTGTTAAAAAGAACCGATGACCAAATACGTATGATAATCGGTTTGTCCGCTTTTGTATTTAGCTAAAGTTTGTCGATATTTGTGTCTATGTTTTGTCAGAAAATAACTCAGAAAGTTACGTATTGATCTTCAAAAAAAAAAAATTTAACCTGTTATTAATGTTAAGGGGCATAAGTAACCAAATTTTGGTGATGATTAACATTGCATAGCTTGGTGGAGATATGCGCTCCCAGATTGTTCTAGTTATTATAATGATTGTCATTATTACCGGTGGTGTTGCTGATGTTGTTGTTGTTGTTGTGAACAGCTAGTAAGAAAATTTTTCCAACTGCCCTCATTGCGAATCGAAAACGAACCGGGTTCCCGTTGACGAACAGTTCAGTCATATATACTCACCGCGTGATTATAGCTTTATCGATTGGGAAAAAGAAAGCACCAGCATTTTGCTCAGCATTCGGCTTCTTTGAAAGCAGGCGATACGTGCTGGGCGCCAGAGAGTGGACCGATAAACTCTGTTGTCGACAACAGTCTGCCCCTATGTACGTACTTAGTACATACGTTCTGGTCAGCGACACATCGCAAACAGTGGAGAAGTTGACCATTGTTTTTAGCACAAAAGACAGTCTATGCTCTCAGTGGGTCCCACATACTAAAATGAAGTTGCAGTACCGTATCTCTGACCGATTCGCTGCAATGCAATTTTCAATGATAAGCATATATATGTGTTTTGAATTTGTAACAGTTTATTTGAAAAATTTCTAGAAACTTTATCATTTCATAGGCAAAGGAAAATATTTTACTGCACGTAGATATATGTTATTCACAATATAGTACCACTCTCATATAGCTTTACGTTTGCCAGCTGCTATATGTATCTATGGTAAACTTACCTGTCACTGTCACTTAGCATGAAGCTCGGGTGTGTTATTAGCAGTACAGCAAGAGTTTATTAAAGTAATGTTAGCATAAAATAAATAATAAGGTAATTATGGTGGTGCTACCTCGAGGATTTCACCTATCTTTACTGATCCAGAAAAGTACCACTCACAATAAACGAAGCATTACTGTACAAATTTTAAGCACAGCAGTTGGTTTCTTTGAACACTATACTTTTGAAATAAAGAATCAGTCTGACCCTGTCACCGGCATGTAATTGTAGACATGAGGAAACTCTGTTAAAATTTTCATTCTATCAGGGTCATAGCATGTAAGAACCCTGTTAAAATTTTCATTCTATCAGAGTCACAGATGCTGTAGCTACACTTGTGGTATTAATTAGCCTACCAATTTTGTCCGAGCACAAACTGTACCTACAACAAATGCTATAGTTACATAGTTATGCTCATTAGTACACGCATCTCTTGCACTGCAAACTTAATCAGAGAGCGCCCGCTTTATTAGGCGCTAAGGACCACTTGCCGGTATAAGATCACAGTACAAATACTAACGGTAAGAAATTGAGACACAGAGACCATTTCCGATAGCTTTCGTAGAAAGTGGAATTGGGCGGAAAAAGACTCTGAGCAGCGGTCTAATTGTCAGCTCTAGAACGTCATGACATACGACCCGGATCTCACACGAAACATAGAGCAATAGTGCGATAAGGCGCAATTTCAAGATAACAAAAGCATGATACAATCGACTTTATCATTTATCTTCAGTGGGAAAACTCAATGATTACCATCACTTATCTAATGAGCGCTTCCCATTGGGATGCATATGAACCCACGCACCTTCTGGTGTTTGACACACGGACCCCTAACCGGATAATAACGTCTGAAGGTCCTATAACAATATTTTATTGCTATTATGGTATGGTATAGGTGGTACAGATTAATGCATATTTAAAGTCATAGGAGGAAAATAAATATTTTATAGAACCACGACACTAATTACTTACTTTAAAAAAAACTTCAATTATTAACAAAGTTAAGCCTGAGTTTCCCTTCTCTATCATAGAAAACTTTCATTTATGAACAAGATGATTGCAGTAAACGATTATAATAATTCAACCTAAATTATTATGCAAGACAAGTGAAATACAGATTTTAGACCCGTAAATATGAAGATTTACGGTGTATATGAGCTTAACAGTCACATCACGTGAGTAATTACATGTTCTGCGTATGGTGTTATGTTTCAATTCTACCCTCTTAAGTAAAAGACTTTAGCCTGCCACTATAAACGTCAGAAGCATGCTGTGGTCAATCCGTGCATATTCAACGAAGTTGAGGAGAACCGTTTTCACTCGGGCCAAAGTAATTCCTTACAACATCGGTTTACACTTGTTAAGAATCGGTAAGGTCTCAAATCTGGGCATGACAGTGAATAGCAGTGCAGGCCCCAAAAAGACAGTTAAGTGCCTCAAAAGGTAACACAAAGTTGAGTTGATTGAAGAAAGGCAACTATGACTGGTGGTAATGACTAATCTCGGTGCCTTGCTTTGTCGAATTTCCCGAATGATTAAATAAGTGGACTGGGAATTTTCTAATCTAAACTGACTAGCTTGCCACCAGTGAGGCACTTACAAGGCTTTAGAAACTTAACAATTTTTTGATGACATATACATAGATAAATAAAATTTATTGGATACTCATAGGGCTGGGGCACAGGTGCACGAAGCTCAGTTTATCACGAGCATATCTGCAATACGCAGGGGAATGATAGCGGTCTCTAGCACATTACCTTCAACACACGTTAATCAAGCTGGCCCTCCATGGGCTTATAATGATACCTCTAGCATCGTAACTCAATCGACTTCAAAAATTATTACAGAACATATAAACAAGTTTAGCCGATAATTCTAAACGACACTAATTATTTTTCAAACTTCAAAATATTCAATCAGTTGAAATATAGGAACTACAATGATTGTACTAAGTCTACGAGCTCCTCAACATATCTGTAGGCTGTTCTTAATCGAAGATTATGAAAGTAACCCCACAGTAATCTACTTTTACTATTTAATACCAAAATCGTCCCTAAATACCTGTGTGCATATGAATCTCTTAACTATTTTTTACAAAATCAAGAATTTTGACATCATCTGGTACTATTGTATCAAATATTAATTTGAAAACGCGACTTATTTTGTCTTCAACTGTATAACTTATGCATATGATGATAGATTCTTTAACAGAATAGCTAACTAAAAAGCACAGGTTTCGGGCACAGTTTAAACTTGCTTTGCCTTGGAATAAATATTTTGGTGTATTATTACTAGCACACAATGGTGCCATCAAGCGAATAATTCAACAGTACCTTTGCCATGGAGGTTGTACAGTATATTGGCTGCTGTTTGTTTCGTTGTTTGTCCACAGCTTAGCTCAAAAATTTATGAATGGATCTTTTTGAAATTTACAGGAACTGTTGGGAATGTCATGAGAAGCTAATCATTAAATTGTGGTGACAATCCGTTGGTAAATTTCCTTGTCGGTCTGTATACAAATCTATCTTTTAGCAGTAGCCTTGAAGAGGTCAGCGCTCTCAGAGACGAATTTTTTTGGAAACTAGCGGAACATAGAGTAAATATGGAGTAATGTACAATAAACATACAGATAAAATCAAAATATAAATCAAAAGACGCACATTAGTGTTTACCAGACGGTAATTTTTGTTTTTGTTTAATTATTCTACGGGCTTTATAACCTCTACCAAGATGGTAGTGTTTTTATTGGCATTTGTCTGCTATTCTGTGCCTCTGTCTGTCTGTCCCAAGATAATTTTTGGTGAAGGCTCATAGGTGCGTTTGTTTGTTTGTTTGTTTGTCTGTTTGTTTGTTTGTTTGTTTGTTTGTTTGTTTGTTTGTTTGTTTGTTTGTTTGTTTGTTTGTTTGTTTGTTTGTTTGTTTGCTTGCTTGCTTGCTTGCTTGTTTGTTTGTTTGTTTGTTTGTTTGTTTGTTTGTTTGTTTGTTTGTTTGTTTGTTTGTTTGTTTGTTTGTTTGTTTGTTTGTTTGTTTNCAGTTTAAACTTGCTTTGCCTTGGAATAAATATTTTGGTGTATTATTACTAGCACACAATGGTGCCATCAAGCGAATAATTCAACAGTACCTTTGCCATGGAGGTTGTACAGTATATTGGCTGTTGTTTGTTTCGTTGTTTGTCCACAGCTTAGTTCAAAAATATATGAACGGATCTTTTTTAAAATTTGCGGGAACTGTTGGGAATGTCATGAGAAAATAAACATTAAATTTTAGTGGCAATCTTTTGGTCCATTTCTTTGTCGGTAGGTATACAAATCCTATTTTTTAGTAGTACGTTGCCTTGAAGAGGTCAGCTCTATTAGAGAAGAATTTTTTTGGAAACTAGCGAAACATAGAGTAAATATGAAGTAATGTACAATAAACATACAGGTCAAATCAAATATAAATCTAAAGGCGCACATTAGTGTTTAATAGACGGTAATTTTTGTTTTTGTTTAATTATCCTACGGGTTTTATAACCTCTGTCAAGAGGGTAGTGCTTTTATTGGCATATGTCTGCTATTCTGTGCCTCTGTCTCTTTGTCTGTCCCAAGATAATTTTTGGTGAAGGTGCATCGGGGCGTTTGTTTGTTTGTTTGTTTGGTTGTTTGTTGGTTTGTTTGCTTTCCTGCTGTTTGTTTTGATGTCTGATACTTTTTTCTAGGTAACATAGCTCAAAAGTTATCAACAAATCTTTATGATATATGCATGAACTACTAAGAACGTTACGAGGAACAAATGATCAAATTTTTATATGATCTGCTTGTCCGTTTGTCTTTTTGACTCCAAGTTTGATTTTATCAATTTATCAAATCATGTAACTTTTATTAAGAACACAATAATTGGTTCACAAATACGCTAAGAAGTACAAAGTAACTGAGATTTCCACTATCGATGAGGCCGTGTCTCATAAATAGGTGGCTACGCACAAGGCAAATACATGGATACACTCAGCCTACACCTGCAGACATGATTGGCAATAAGCAACTTTTTCTCACACGAAAATAAAGATAGCAGAAAAATAGTGAGAACAATTTGCTGCAATCCTACAGGTAATCTGCCAGTGACTCGAGCTCACCCCTCTACTGTGTGATTGAGAAACGCAATATTTGGTGATAATTGGGTCGTCCTCTTGTGTATGTTTCTCCTCGTGTTTGACAGAATATTAAATTTATCCGTAACAAATGACAAAAAGTTATGAACGGATCATTATGAAATCTTGCTGGAATTGTGAGAAATGTATAGAGATACAATTGGCAAAATTTTAGTGATGATCGGTTCCCTTGTTCGTGGGTATGCCTTATGTTTGTCATAATTGTTTGCCAGCACACAACTCAAAACGTTCTGAACGGATGGATATCCATGAAATTTGTAAGAATTGTTAGAAATGTTGAAAGGAACAAATGACCAAATTTTTGTGATGATCGGGTCGTCTGTTTGTGTGTTTGACTATATGTTTGTCCTCGTATATGATAGCATTTAACGAAAAGCGTTACGAACAGAGCCTCAAGAAAAATACAGAAACTTTCATCAATGTCAAGAGGCACAAATGACCAAATTTGGCAATGATAATAAAGAATCCCTGGTTTCAAGGCCAACTTGATTATTTTTTCGTTACCATTGCACTGCTGGCAGAGGAATGGGCTCTCGGAGTGTTTTGTTCATCTAATGCATTCTGCTAGTAACATAGCAGTGAAATTCATCACCGAAAACAGTGAGAGTTTAGAGATATTAATTTGACCCGAAGCTTAAACATTTGAATTACTCAAGGTTCTCACCTACATGAGGAAATCCAAGCATGTAGTCGAACTCTAGATAATAATACAATGACGGTGCAAAGTGGGTTTATAATGTAAACTGTACCTGTGCTTAAAAATGCATCTGACAAAATATCGTTCCTAAATAACGAATGCCAAAAATCTACTTTCCTAGATAACAGATGCCGAGCTTTGTTGGTGACACAATCTAGGATGAGCCCAGGCATGCTTTCCAGTCCAATGGCGTCGATCCAGCAAGAGTACGTAGGAGTAATCTTCATAACAACGCTTTTTTACTCTTAGTAGGGTGACATCGCTTACAAGTACGAGTAATCTTAACAATAAACATGCACTATCAGTCGGATGACACAGCTCAAGAGAACATACGAGTAACCATGACGATGTTCCTCACTGTCAAGAGCATGGCGCACTCAAAAGTACTCGAGTAACCATGATGATGTTCCTGACTGTCGAGAGCATGGCGCGCTCAAGAGTACTCGAGTAACCATGATAATATTCCTTCACTGTCAAGAGTATGAAGCGCTCAAGACTACTCGAGTAACCACGATAATGTTCCTTCACTGTGAAGAGCATTGCGAGCTCAAGTGTACTCGAGTGACTATGATAATGTTCCTCAATGTCAAGAGCATAGCGCGCTCAAGAGTACTCGAGTAACCATGATAATGTCCCTCACTGTCAAGAGCATGAAGCGCTCAAGACTACTCGAGTAACCACGATAATGTTCCTTCACTGTGAAGAGCACAGCGCGCTCAAGAGTACTCGAGTAACCATGATAATGTTCCTCAATGTCAAGAGCATAGCGCGCTCAAGAGTACTCGAATAACCATGATAATATTCCTTCACTGTCAAGAGTATGAAGCGCTCAAGACTACTCGAGTAACCACGATAATGTTCCTTCACTGTGAAGAGCATGGCGAGCTCAAGTGTACTCGAGTGACCATGATAATGTTCCTCAATGTCAAGAGCATAGCGCGATCAAGAGTACTCGAGTAACCATGATAATGTCCCTCACTATCAAGAGCATGGCGAGCTCAAGTGTACTCGAATAACAATGATAATAAGCTATCTGACGTAAAGTGAATATGCTAGTGACATTTGTCTTTGACATGAAATGAATAATTTTTATAATGCTTGTAAGCATTGTGATAAACAATAAAAGAAGCCAATAATGAAAGCAAATTTTAAAGCCTATCGTACTTCCTATGATTCTCTCTTTAACAAAGAGCTTTCTTATAAAATCGACATAGAAGGAAGTCAGCTTGAATTCGTAATTATTGCATTCAGTCTAAGTCTGAGTCCTTAACTATTCCGTTACTAGAGGACATAAGTAACATTATCAATTACTTTATATGTTCCCTAGCCTTAGTAACACAACGTAAATAATTATTAGTAAATTGATCACCGCATCTCCCTAAAGCCTTTATCTGTGTGTTTGTATCATTGTTGGTTTTTGTTTTTGGACCGGCAAATAAAACGTTTTCCTAGGAATGAAAATGCCTCAACCACTAGTAATGGTACGCCTTCAAACAGATCTTTCCAATATTTAGAACTGAAACTGCGATGAGTCATAATTTTTCGTTCAATCAGTATATTCACAAAGGTTTTAAACTTGACGGACTGTGTTAGAAAAATATAATGAAACTGTTGTAATAACAGAAATAGTAAAAGGTTAATATTTATAATGGTACAAGTACTGAACATAGTTACTAGGTATTTGGTCTGGTTCAGATCATCAGCGTGAATACTAGACAAGTAATCAGCGCTGCAAGCCATTTCGGGGATCCATATCACATTTCCTCGAACCTCATGTGATCTGAACGTTCCTTTGAGCGGCCTGCGTTGTGAACCTGTTGAACGGTACGTGTGTACACCGATATCACGACTGAAGCGACATCTGACCCTATAGGTGCTGTGAAACTTATTTAAATACCTTAATTACCTTTGGAAGTAAGGAAATGATGTTATATCCCTAGCTATTTCTCTAATGCAATGGTTGGTCCAAACTACGCACTGTATGGAAATAAGTTAAGCGTTAGATATATGACAAATATCTCCATCGAAAGTACGGGTAGACTGAGAAACTGAACATGAATTGAGAGATAATTTTACGTTTCTCCATCAGTTCATAAAATTTCTTCTACGGGAATAAATTAACTTACGGGTAACATCTGTTACGTTATGTACTTATTGTAGCTCCTGGCCTTGGCCTCACAGTTACAAATGAATAACAGTCCATTAGCACCTCTTCGTTACTTATGGTTTATAGCAATAGATCTACGAGCACCTGCAGCCGCCATAGCCTAGATACGCACTTTTCTCTTAGCACATGCGCTAGGCAAAAAATTTAATACAGTATTTCAATCAATCAGAGCACCGTAATGTAATTAGAACAATGTGTTTTATTTCATACTTATGCCCTACACTGTTCTATACTGAGGCGTCAAAAATGACGGCAAAGAATTCGACGAAATATTTTTTCATTACCAAATTTCGTTACTAGGTTGGTCATATATTTAGATCGACCTCCACTTTGACGAAATAAGCAGAAATTCATCCTTCGAATTGTCGATAACTCGTAGAAGTTGATGCAACGAGCTTCTACCAGAATCCATGGTTCATACGATGCAGAGTACCATGAGGTTTGATGGCCATAATATTTAGTTAAACTGATTATTGAAGCAAAGGCAGATGATACATGCTTATGGTGGAACAGGTGTCTTCCCCACCAGAAATTCTTGGCCGCCAATTATACTAAAGTGGCCAATCGGCTTCTGAGGTAGCCGAATATTTTGTTATTTGTTAAACATAAAACGCAGGACAGGAAGTGATGAAGCAATCGCAATCATATTCCATCAATTTGCGTCACCTTAGAGCAAAACTTTTAATTGTTCCTACTTTCACTCAACCCGCGATTCGTGTGATCTTCCTCATCGAACGTTTTTACATGCAAGGCGTTAGGGTTCAATCGTTTACAGGTAATGATAAACGTGTACACACGTAATCTTATTATTTATGCATAAGATAAGCTTCTCCTAGGCGGTGTTCGAGAAATATAGCGAACTTTTGAAAACCGTGAGAAATTTTCCTGCTAACTAATAATTTTTTAGTTTTGTATTTCACTTTCTGAAAAAAAATAAATGTCAAAAATTCACCTAATTGAAGATGGTAGTGACAATAAGAGAGCCTATAAAGTGATTGTGCTTCTTGCTTTGCGCAGTAAAAAACTTATTAAGGTAGTGAAGACGCCTGAGGCACCTCTTGGCAGTATCATGAATTCGGACACTTCCTTCCCGCATCAAAGTTTCATTTTTTCTTCAGTTACGATTCGTACTTTTTGAGACGAATAAAAATCTTTCAGAGTTGACGCGAGAGAAGGAGAGAAAAACTAGAAATTTCGTCGATGCAAATATTTTCCACCCTCATTTGATAATGGTGCGTGTCATTTGTTATACACAAATTCTAAGAGAATGGGAAAACAATGAACAATGCGTAAATTAGTGTATTATGTACAGTAGTATTGCCTTGCACTGTCGTAGAACTACCTTCATTTTCAGCGGCTGACTACGTTGGATTTCAACTGCTGGATATTTGGACATCTCAAATCACCATCGCCTTGGATGCTCCGGCGTAGGAAATGAATATTATAAAGATATCTAGGAAATCTAGACAGATAATATAAGTATCTAGGACACGAAGAAGAAAAAAATAAAATATAGAAAACTCAAGACAGGAAATCAATATTTGGCTTGCTCGACATAAAGAAGAAGTAGCTATGACACTTGAACGAGAAAAAATGAGTACGTTGTAGGCATGCGCAGTTAGTAATAGAAAAAGGGAAGGAACACACCGTACGCAGATAGCAGCTAACTGATAAGATCGCTTAGTACCATGTGATGTTCTTAATTTTACGTCGCTTTGTTAAAGTTGCCGGCAAATAACTCATGTTTCACTGATTGCCATAGTGGCTAAATATTCATTGCATATTGCCCGTCGGACATTATGTATTCTCTATTCAACTGACTGAAAATTAAATAACTTTAGACAGAGTATGTAGCAACTACATAAAAACAGTATATGCACTGCTATCAGGTAAGCCAGACTTTAGACGGCGGCTATATCAACGCTGACATCACGTAACAATGAGGCAACTTTACATATATGCCCAAAATCTCATAAATTGACAACCAGATACTCTGAGTGACTCATTGTAGGATGAAATATCTATTTTTTATATGCACTCACTTATTTAGTATGGTAGAGTTCAAGGTTACTGAGTACTCACACTGCACCAATGGTACTCAGAGTGAAGTGAGAAAAGATATACCCTCTTTTATACTGTTTCATTTTACTGAAATTAGCCTTATTTACCTGAGTCTTATCGGCTCGTATGATAGACAGCGACAGCAAATGCCGTAAGGGGTGACCAGTTTATATTTTTTCTGAACTCAACTGAAATTATGATGAATTGCTGTTGTTAATCTTGCGTAATATTGATTAGCCTAGAAACACTCGAAATTCCTCTTCCATTAAAAAGTGTAACAATTGAGATAAGCAGTTTGAGATAAGCAGCGAAGTTTTTATCTGCTTTGCCACCTTGTATTTTACATTATGATAAATAGTCCAATGGTACTTATCAATTGACTCTTCGAGTTATATGGACTGGCCCAGTACGTACGTTGTCCAAGACAATACGTACCGCGCGACCCTCTCTTTAGTATATGAAAAATCTGCTACTTAGCGACACCTAGAAGGATGAAGCAGTCTGTTATATCAGTAACAATTTTAGGTGCTCCCATTATTTTTATGATTTTATCAGTTTGTCGAAAACTGTTTGCCAAATGCTCGCAAAGCAATATATATCATATACCTATGGTGAAAGCCAATTTATCTTATTTTCCTTTGTACTCGAAAGCTACACATCGAATTTGGATCAGATTCTGTCATGGTAATTAGATGCACAAAATTAAGCTTGTTTTTCAGCATTTTAGTTTTAACAAAATGGTAAATTTTACTAACTTACTGATTTCAAACATTCTATGATAATTATGTACTTTGATAAAATAGAATCTGTTCATTTATCCAAGATTTTTAATATTCTCTAAGTCACTCCATGGTTCCCAACTGATAATCCGTGATACTTTTTGGACGGTCCACAGGAATTCCACTGTATTAATCAACAAACTGAAAGTGAGTATATATATACATATTATTTTGACTTTAGTGTGTCTTTGATCAGGAATTATGGTCATTCGTTTTAGAATAGTATTCAAATTTCAAAACTGCTGTGGTAATTTTCAAACTGTTAGAATTGTCTTTAATTTCTATATGTGTAATTTCAGTATTCTGTTAACACATCTTGAGACAAAATTTTACACTATTGTTGCACTTTATTTCCTGGGAAATATCAAAATGTTCGCTGGCTGCTGTTTCGCGTTACTTCTCGAAATTTTCGGAGCAGGTGTGTTTCAAACCAAAATTCTTGTTGGTACTATTTCTTTCTCTTGGTCAAAAATGAAATGGTCCACTGTATATTTTTTTAGCTAAGACGACTTGAGAACTACTGCTCCAAAGGCTACTCGTTGTGGATTGATGATATCATTTCTGCCGTATATAGCTAATTGCACATATGGGAATCTAGTGCAGGTTGTATTACATCTTCAGTTTTAGTATAAGATCTCCAATACTGACTGCTCTTTGACATTTCTCAACAATGCTGATGCAATACTTAACAACGTACATCATGCAGCACTCTGCGTTGAGTGACGGGTTCTCACACCGGATCTTCAGCACGCGACATTTACGATAAAAGTGGCCTGCGTCACAGCTGACGCGTCTTAACATGAGCCAACACGAATAACTGCTCCATTGACAGCTAAGACTTCTGTTTAGTGCGATGCTCTTTGCGTTCACCTGGTGACGGTATCTTTATCTTACATCACCAAACTATTGTCATCAGAAATGACGGTAATGAGAATTTACGTCTATAATCTCTTCACTCTTACAGGACGTCGTCATGATTGCTTTAAAGAGCCTAAATTGCGGTGGCCTGCTAAACTGAGCTTCCTCGAAAGTTGTTAATATCGAACGCGGGCACGTCTATTAAGCTCCTGAACATAACTACAAAATGAAATGATAAATTTCTTACTTCACGACATAGCTTCATATTTAAATTGGATAGTTTTTATAATTTTACCATTCTTGCAAAATTCCGATATGAAATGTTCGTAAGTAAGAACTCTTGGTCATTTTAAAATCTGCTTTAAATATTATACTGTGCAAATTGGAAAACGATTAAAGAAAACGTTTTTCCGAAAAAAAAAGCTGATAACAGTTAAACACTCATAACTCAAGGAATAATAATGAACGAGAGAGGTGAATTCCAAGAAGTTTTAATAAGAAGGATCGCGGTAGCAACGGCTGCGGAGATTTAAAGCTGATTTTTCGGGCATTGCTGAATTCTGGCTGGCGCGATGATTGGTTGCAGGAACGGCTGGAAGCCTCTTATTGGTGAAAAGGAATGACTGAGAGCTTGTGATTGGTGGGAAAACAGCAAGCAGCCAACAAAGTACTTCCTTGACCAGTACTGCGACATGTGGTTGTCCTCCCTTCTTTTATGAAACCTTTGGTGAAGCCAAGAAGCTTTAACGGACAACCTAATGGGCGAAGCAAGCACCTCTTCAATAGTTTATTTAAGCGTTGTATTTGATATCGAAGATACCTGAGTAGCTTTATTACGTTACCATGGTTACGAACATTTTACAAATATCCCGTATTTTTCAGGTGGGTCAACTTACAAGTGAGCACCATGTTTTCATTGTGGAACAGTACGACCAAAGGAGCTTCAATAGAGAGACGGAAGCCAGGAGCCTCGTCATGAGTCGCTTATGGCTGCAGCCAGTCGCCGTTTGCACCAATCGCATATCAGTAACTCGGTTCGTCAGCTGCTCCCCCGTAAAACTCGCTGCTCCCCAGTCACTTCCACCAGTGAGATTCATGAACGTGTCTCACAGCCATGAAAAATCCGGTTGACTCGATGGCGAATCTGAGAATGGGCTGCAGTGCCCCGTTCTCTTCTATTGAAGCTCCTTGGTACTACCACAGACTAATGAAACACGGCCGGACAGCTTCTAAACGCAGCTCCGCTCTGCCAGGGGATTCCTATGACGTCATTGTTCAGCCATCGGCGTCGTTCCATGAATAATTTCATATTTTAATAAAAACTAACGGGACCCGTGAAAATTCCATGGGTAGGTAATGTGTTCACCTACTTTCGTTTGACATAAGGTAGTGTTCCTATAATTTAACCTACCCCGTCTAATCTAAAGTCCGCCTGATGAACCCCGTCTACCTTAACACATCTCGTCTCGGGGAATATAGCCTTTCTCACCTGTGAATCTTGCATACAACGGTACTTCTTGCATTGTTCTCCTATATTTATGCATGCCTTTCTAAGCTTTGTTTTCAACTGCTGATGTAATAGCTGTAGACTACAACAAACAAAGTCGGGCAATTTCTTCACTCAAAGCAGCCTAACCCTTTGTTCTCAAGATTTCATTGTATTTCCTGAGATATCGCACATTCGCTTGAAAGTATACCTTGGAGCCCATGTATCCAACACCATCCTTTCCATTTTCGTACAGCGTATCTATACCTACCTATCTGGCTTTCCCTATTAAAAACGTCGAGCGCCACAAGCAGAGCAAACATAATATATTCTGAAAAATATTAATAGTGGTATATAAGATACGAGTGAAATGGCCTTCATGTCTTCGCTTTGAAAGTGAGTGAAAAATTTCTTAAGAAGCGTAAAGGAAGACTGCTATGGTTGAACTTCGTTCCAGCGTAAACAGAGCTTCTTTCAAGTTGAAGTTTTCGTTTGTAGTGATAAGCGTAACGTGAAGACGCAGGGACGTACACACGGATGGATGGAATTATAATGTAGATATTTAATTTCAAAACCTCCACCTTCCTAAAAATTTGTAGACAGTCATTTGTCAATCTCTTTAAAACGACTAAAACTTTGAAACTGCATAAAATACTGTATTTAAATCATTGACAACGTTTCGGCGTAAAACTTCAGCCATTTTCAAGTCAATAAAATCCTAATATTCTGCAAAGAGATGAAAACAAAATGTCTTAGTACATATATAGTGAAGTTAAATCGAAGATTGTTCCTATTGCGCAGAGAAAGTATCAATCAAAATCTAAAGTATATATCACAGCTATGATAGTTGGTATCCAGTTCAAGTCGCTGAATAGAACGCACGCATCATCATCAAGGTTTATGCTCAAACCATCCGAAGCCAAAAAACTCTCTACATTTTTTCCATCGCCATGACTCATGAAAACAAACTTAATCAGTGAAATCTGTTGCAGATCGCTCTTAGTCCGAATACGCTTCAGCTTGCTTTTCGTTTGAGCCCGTGTCAGTTTTCGTGAAGGTGTACAGCGAAGCCAATTTTTTCATGTACCACCCACAGACGTACTACATCGTTCTCTGATCCGTGGCGTGTTGTTTCCGCCACAATTTTGCTGTAGTTGCAAATGTATAATTCCTTTCTTCACATTTCTACGTCATAAGCGTCATCTTCTCTCAAGACAGCCTTAGACACAGGGAAGCGAGGGAACTTCAGAGATTAAGTCGATAGTCTTCCATTTCTTGCTCGGAGAGAAGAGGCCGTCCACCTCATCTATTTCCACCGACAGAGAGCGTGTATGTGACCTAAAGTAAAAGATCTCGTCTCAAAGTCCTGGGTTGGAAAAGCCCACGCTCCAGTTAGAATTGATGTTATTCGAGATAGTTTCAAATGATCATTCAAGTATGAAACTGCCTGTGAAACAAAAATACAATATTAAGACGCTGAATCTGCTGAACTTAATGTTGCTCACGTCTAAGCAATTTCTCCACCCTCAAAAATCAAGGAGGCTTTATGAAAATATTTACTGGCCAAGTTTACCTATAGACTAAACACTTTCTTAGCAACTTTAAACTTTGCAGTGCATGTTGTTTTTTTTCAAATCACTAAAGCAGTTTAATTTTAAAATATCGATATGTACCTTTTAAAGTATATATCCATTCGTCTCCTTAAAAATGAGTATTCTACATCATTGCAGCTTTTGCTCAGCTAGGTTTGACTTCTATATTGGAAACAAACATACTGACCTTAAACTACAAAATGATCCATTGCCAATTACAATCTTTTTGAATTATATATCTGCATAAATCATGAAACCATTTATCAGCTTTGGGTCCATTAGAGTGATAACTTCAAAAAAGTAGACGCATTTCATTACTACTTGAAATAATTCAACACTGTAATAACCTCTATATTGCAGTACATGTTTTGTATTTCCAAATTTAACCCTACTGAAATTAAGTTTAAAAACTAGCTTTGTGTACGTTAGCATAAATCAATATCTTCTGATGACGCAGGTGAAAATACATTTTTTTGCATGAATTGACGTCAGATATTCAGAAAAAATATATATCTCGCAGCCACTGTATAATTTAGCACTTAATGTGAGTAGATGCTTTTATTCTTCTTTTTTCACTCCACTTCGAGTAGCTACACATTAGTAGCTACAGAGCATTATGTCAGTAAATGGAGAGAAAGAATTACGTAACTACAATGCAGTTTAATACATACGTCGAAAGCATACTTGCTACTGTATAACATTATATCAGAGGCTGAAAGAAATTGTGTTGTTTCAGTGAGCTAGCTAATACCTTATGTTTCTTCATCTGCTGAATGTTTAAGTTTAAATAATATTGGAATGACAAGGTTCTACGGGTCCATATAAGCAAAACAACACTTCTGCTTATGCAGCAAGTATCAGTACTTACATGCAGAGTTTAACGATACTATCCCAGTAACATGTATAAAGCGTCAATGAAAGCATCTTTGTTAACTCGTTTTGATACGCACCTTTTAATGCTGTTCGTGCACAACAGTGCAATGCGCGATTGTAATAGCTTGCAATATTGCTGAGCAACAGACAACATTACAGTCAAGTGTTTCCAAGCTTGGTGATTTCTGTATAGGCGATAAGAAACACAAGGAGTTTGTGAACGTTTCGCAATCAGTTTATCTCGACGCTAGACGTACACTCCTCGTACGGCGAAGAAGAAGCAAACGTGACAGTATGGGAATGCCATTCGGAAGAATTTTGGCTAGTGCGGGCAACGTAAATAATATTAATATACGCCCCTATGTCGTCGTCGTCATCCTCTGTTAAAAAAACACCTCACGCTTTAGAATATGTGTATTGTCTAAATAGTTTTGGTAGACACCGCATTTTGCCTTGGACTGAGCATAGTGATTGCTATGGGGGCGACAAGGTTACGTCTCTAAACTGATTAAGTACAGAAAAGAATATACTGAAACTCGAGGAAAAAGTTAGTCTAGTTTCAAAATAGATGGAGTTTTATTTTTCTTTTTTTTCCGTGGCTGAATATTAAACTTAAGCCTCTTAGCTTGACAACTTTAATTAAGTCATTTATTTCTATTCCTCGGACACTAATCAATAAAGCTATAAATCTTTGGATATGTGCTCACATCACCTGCATGATACATAGTGTTTCCAGTTTATAAATTCGCTCCGTTATTTTACCCGCTGACATTGCAAGTGTATCTCCAGCTAGGCATTCACAATTTCAGCTTGACAAAATCCTACAGATGATGTAATGAAACTGCATGGTGTTATTGTCATTAGCGAATGCTTTATGTAGAAATTGACATTTATTTCATTGTTATCATAATCCATTCACCTCATGTGACAACGCGGGTTCGAGTATTTTGATCCAGAGGAGTTTCGTTCCTCCTGTATGTGGATGTTTCTACTTTGCCTCACGCTTTGGAGGAACGGTGTATTCGTACTGATCTTCAATTGTATCAGCTCAGTTTCATGACTGCATTTCTCAAATTCACGTTTGTTTTAAATATTACAAGAATTTTCTCATTTCTCCTTATGACTTTTTGTCACACATGGAACCGCAAGGCCTGTTAAATTTCCCAGTAATCGCATATTATTTGGTTTTTCATTTACTGTCAGCCCGCTCCCACCTGACAACATTATCAAGAGATGTTTTTATTAAACATACTGCTCTTCTCTTCTCTTAGTTATTTTTTCCGTTTGCTTTTTTTGACATAACTGTCTCATTTTCCAAAAGGTTCTTTGTAAGTGGACCAGCTCATAAACAAATGAAAATGGACAGAAATTTTTCAAGCCTATTCGCAGGGAAATTTCCGGCAATGTCGGTACCGTTTAGTATAATTTCGTAGACTGGATACCGGCGTCCAAAGGATAGCTGTAGCAGTGCGAAACTTCAATGATCTCGGCGGTGACGTAAGAGCTGCAAGAAAAGAGCTATTTCCTTAAGAGCGGACTAGAAATAAATAAATACACGAAGCGTTTTATTATATTAGGAAAGAACTGATAAGGTGACGGTTTATCATAGACTAAGAAAGACATAGACTGGCAGTTCTTCAGTTTTTTGGCAAGAAAATAGTGTTTGAATGTTGACGTCACAGTCCTCATTTTGTTGTTTTCATTATAAGTTGGTATGCAGGATACGAGTTTCATCTGCATACCTCCAGCAGCTCGAAATTTCATCGATGTTTCTTGGCTATAAAACTCTGAAACCAGGCGGCTTTTAAATCAAATTAGTGACTTATTACCTCCGCCAAGGAGGTTATGTTTTCGTCGTGCTTGTCTGTCTGTCTCTTTGTCTATCTGTCTGTCTGTTTGTGTGTTTGTGTGCCTGTTACCAAGATAACTCAAAAAGGTATGAACCGATTTGCAAGAAATTTACAGGGATTGTTAGGTATGTTAGGAAGACCAGACGATTAACTGTTGGTGAAGATATGTCCATCTGTTTGTTTGTTTGTCTGCCTCATTTTTCTTAATACTATAACTCAAAAAGTTATGGATGGATTTTTATGAAATTAACATGAGTTGTTAGGTATACGACAAAACGTAGATGACCAAATTTCGGTGATGATTTGTTTGTTCGTTCAATCGTTTGTCACTGTTTTTAATTTTATGCTTGTTAGCCCAATAACTCAAAAACTTAGGAATGGATCTTCATGAAATTTGTAGGAGCTGTTTGTAATGTTAAAAGACATGAATGATTAAATTTTGGTACAGATCGGCTCTTTCCTTTGTATGTTTAACTCATGTTTGTCATAACGTTTGTTAGCAGTATAACTCAAAAAGTTATGAACAGATCTTCAAGAAAATTGCACAAGCTCTTATTACTATCAAAAGGCACAAATGATTAGATTTTGGAGTTTACGTAAAAGAAATTATGGTTTCAGAGCCAATTTGAATTTTTGCTAGCGTTGTCTCCCTTGGCGGAGGTATGCGCTCTCAGAGTGCTCTAGTTGTTAATACTGTTCAGTCCTAATATTATTCTCGACAAATAAATTGTTCAGGGCAAAACGCTGATGGCTTAACTATGACGAAACAAATGCTCCAGGAAGAACTGACATACGCTTAAAAACTGCCCATCTGTGTTTTCATTAGTATGTGGGCGCAATAGTGAGTGTTTACCCAATATGGCATAGTCAAGTCCTCGTTTTGCACACCTAACACAGTCTCCGTATGCAAGCGAACGCAAAACGCTGATTTACTGGAACTCCGTGTCGACCGTATACGTAGCTAGGTACTGAATTTCTATTGCCTGCGGGTATAATTTTGCGGTAAGTGAAATACTTTAGAAATGGCACAGTAAGTAACTTCAAAAACCATGAAGCCCTAAGGTTTGCAGGCTTTATGCTAGTGTTAGGTTTACGTTCATGCTCTAAAAAATATTTCATTTACCGTTCAATAAGACGCTTCTAAGAAATATCTTTAAGTGAAATCAGAGATGATTGCCTCGCACACAAGTTTCCAGTTAAGAAGACCAGTGTGAGGGATATTACACGGTGTTCTACTACACAACACAATTTTGAAGTATAAATCTTAACTTCTTGCTATTAAAGCCAATTGTGTGGGATTTTTGCATGCAGTTTAATCCTGGAAGAATACGAAGGACATGTTCAATTGGGACGTAAATGTCGATCTAAGCCAAGCGCACTTGACTTTACTTGCCCGAAACTTCAGACAGGTTCCCTGGCTTCAACCCGTTTAGTGAATTTTAGGCGTTTACTCAAAATTGGTCATCTGTGAGACTTCAAACAAGTCAATCTTGCTTCGCAAAATTAAGATTTCAGATCGGTTCAACATAGTCGGGCTGCTTCTAATACCTAAAACACAATTCAAAGTGACGAAGCCAAAGCTCCTGCCTGCTGGTCCGAACAAGTCAAGTATAGACTTGGCTTGGATCGACTTTGAAGACCCAATCTAACCTGCCCCAAGTCTTCATCTGCTCTCTTGAATTACCCTTCATTGTGCTGAGCTTCAAACAATTCTTCATCAGAGTTAAAGATAAACAAGTCTTCTTTCTGTTGGACGTACATATAAGTCTTCATCCTGATAGCTAAAGCAATCTTCTTCTCGATAGCAAGTTAATTTTCTTCCTCATAGCCAACTCAGGTTTCACGATTATGTCCAAATAAACCTTAATCCAGGTGGCCAAGTCAATTATCAAAACAATATTCAGCCAGATGTCAAAATTCGATTTCATTCTGGCGGCTCAGTCAGTGATCATCCTGATGGTAAAAAGAATTTACATACCCAGAAACTGATAACAAACTAAATTTCATTACTTTGATGACGATGCTGGGCTTCATTCTTTTAGCCATTTTAGCTATCTTCTTGGTGATGCCAACAGTTTTCAATAATTTTTAGCCAGTCCTCAAAGTAATATCATCTCTTCAGTTCCCAATATGTTAAAAGCAATTGTTAATCTCGCACGATGTTAAAATATGATCGTAATAAAAAGCAAACCATTCAGGCAACTCTTTATGATTTACCCCTGCGTTCGCCCAACAATCAACAATTCCATAATAAGAAATACGTTGCCGGAAAAAGGTGCAGCTT
>LQNS02278182.1:1675368-1688512 GCA_001587735.2 Parhyale hawaiensis
TCCATCGTAACCTTTTCCATGAGGGGTGATTATATGGCGGCCATGGCTCCGACAACAAATGTGGCGGCGCGGGCAACAGATGGTGATGTGCACCTAAAGTGCGATTGAGGGGAAGCCGCGCGGTTGTAAACTTGACGTGTGGTGGTATAAACGTGGCGCAAGGAGACAAACTTGATCTCAGGCGGCAAAGCGGTGGTAGATCAGATTAGATTAGACAGCTGGCAGTAGACGGACCAACAGGCCCATTCCCAGAGAACCGTCGGACTTACGCTCCGGCCATCTATAAGCTATTGCCATCATGTTTGTATCATTTAGATATTTGAGACAGATAAGGAGAGAAAAAATTCAACCAAAGATACAATGGATTAAGGTGGCCTCCGAATCATTGGCCGTTAAGAATTTTTGACTCCTGGAGCAGTTGTTCGTAGCTGTAGAGGGTGTCACTCCCAATGTTTATTAAGAAGATATTTAAACTCGTTGACTGTCTCCGCACCGAAAACTTCGGAGGGGAGCCTATTCCAGATATTCGCTGTGAAATACGCGAAGAACTGCTGGCTTAAAGTAGTACTTCTAGCTTCGTGTAGGAGTTTTTGGCTGTTCGTAGTCGATCATTAACGTGATAACGTCTCTCTCAAAAAGTCCCTTTATAGAAATGTCGTTGAAGCCATTAAGGTGCTTGAATGTTTCTATAGGTGGCCCCCTGAGTAGTCTTTGCTCAAGAGAGTAGAGTCCCACTTCCTTTAGGCGACACTCATATAGATAGTTTCGCAGCTGAGGTATTAAAAAAATTTTGTTGTTCTGCGTTGGATTTTTACCATTTATAGATATCGTTTTACGTGTAGGGTGACCAGAATCGATCAGTAAATTCTAAATGCGGCCGTACTAATGCTGTGCACAAGTGAATGATTATGTCCTTGAATTTGTACTCGAAATTCTTAGTAGTGAATCCTGGTACTCTGCTTGCCGTTTTCACACTCTCGTCAATTTGCTGACTGCGTTGTAATGTGTTTGTCACGTTGTTGAATGACAGCTGTCAATCTGCCCATTTCATTTGCAGTCGGGTTGAGGGATTCTTCGGGGCTCCGAGTATTACTAAACATTTGTCGTCAGTAAAGCTCATCTGCCACGTTGTGGTTCATTCCAAGAGGTGGTCAAGGTCTTGTAAGAGCTCAGCTCTTTTCCTGGCAGGATGACATAGTATAGTGTTTTCTGCAAATTAAGTGCTTTTACGACGGATATTAAGGTCGAGATCACTGATGTAAATTATGAACAGAAGTGGACCAAGCAGGAACCCCAGATGTGACCGGCGTCTAGTAGCTCGTCTCTCCTTGCAGCTTCACTCACTGCTGCAGACCAGTGAGTCATCCCGTATCCAGCGTGAATAAACTCTTTGGATGCAATGGACTTCCATTTTTTTTTTAACGGATGATGGGAGTCTTTGTCAATATTTTTCTTTGAAAATCTAAGAAGACGAGGTCCACACCCTTTTCTTCATCTCTAATTTTCGTAAGGTTTGAAAAGAAATCCAGTAAGTCAGTTAAACAGCCGCTTCTATCTCGGAAGCCGTGGTGGTTGCTGGAAACGAGCTGATACTTTCTCATATGGTCATTGATGCGCCTCTTTGAAAGGCATTCGATAGTTTTGCCGACTACAGAGGTAAGACTGATTCGTCGATAGTTACTAGGGCTTTTCTTATTCCCCTTCTTATGTACCGGAATCACGTTAGCTAGTTACCAATCTTTTAGGACTTCTCCCGGGCTTAAAGACCGTTTAAATATTTCGAGCAGTGGTGCTATGATGACTGAAGCCATTTCTCGCAGAACACGAGGAGAAAGATCATCTGGGTCAGTGACATTAGACATATCCTGGTAGGACAGTTCCTGAAGAACTTCATGCTTTGTAAAAACACGTGTCTAAGGGATCTACTAGCATCAACCCCCCCAAAAAAATAAAACATAGAAAATAGCCGAAATTAGGTTTTTTATTGAAAGAAAAACATTTCTTGAGCAAAAAAAAATCTGGATACATGTGAAAACAGTTTTAAGATCCTCAACAGTACACTACTATCTAGATCTTATATTACAGTATTCTTGCTGATCCCTCTACACTCCAGTAAAATGTACTTATTGGCTTAACTAGCTCTGGGATTCCAAACAAAAAGTGAAACTAAGACAAATTTCAAACAATAAATATATCAACTAATCATCAAATAAAATCTAACGTTTCGGGATTCTATCCCATCTTCAGAGAACGAAAATGCTGAATATACGAAAACCTATCAATAAAGAATTCATTTATTTCTCAAATAACAGCGGAGAGAGATTGTAGCTGGGGCAAGGTTTAAAATACAAATGAGGTTAGAGGATGTTGATGCCTGTACAGTCGGAGTATAAGAGATTAGGTATTAATGGTGTGTAAATGTATAGCAGATGCCCTAATGTTAAGGCTAGGTTTCGTTTTATGGATGAAGAGGGATTCTAACGTTGTGAGTGTCAGTGGGGCGGAGAAATCAATGATGGAAAAGTCTCTCTTGCTGATGGGATGGTTGTTTTGCTCTGCGTGGAGGCGGGGAGAAAATGAACAGGTTTCGTGAGTGGTAAACCGATTCAACTGGATACGACTAAATGTTGGTCGATTCTAGCTTTCTAATATAGCCCATTGCTATCTATATACGAAGCTTTGTAGCTTCGACATTGAAACTTGTAGACAAGAATGGAAAGTAGAGGAGGGCTGGTACTTTGAATTTATGGTAGGACGCTATGGCAAATGAGTTATTGTATGAAAATTTAAAGTTTACATGTGGATTAACTTCAGAGGGGTACGTGTTGAGAGTTTTTGCCCAGTTGACAGAGACTCTGGTTTAATATGAAAGCGAATAAAAGAAGTTTGATTTACGGAAGAAATGTTTACTAATTTCAGGATCGAAGAGCTTGTCTAGGAATATTTGACAGTAGTGGTCGAGAAATTGGTGCGGGTAACCGTTAGTTTTGAAAAATATTCGGAGAAAGTCTATTTCATTTGAAATTGCAATATAGGATTAAAACAAATATTGTGCTCGGAACAGTAGAATATTTATGGCATTGCTTTTAAATTGATCGTAGCAGTGTCTGAAGAAACTTGTCCCGAGGACTGAAAATGTAGATTAGTTATCGAAATATCCAGAGAAGCTTAAGTATTATTTGACTGGATTTCACCAGCAAATTTGATATTTGAATGTTTAATTTTCAGATATTACAAAATAAATCAGAATCGGTCTAGTTTTTTAATATGAAGAAGGTGTCATGTACAAAGCGTTTATAATGGGTCGGTTTGAAGCTGTCTGGGCAATCATTAAGCCAAAGAGTTTCATGATGGCATAGAAAAATATTTGCCAACGTGTGGCCTAGCGGAGAGCCCGTGGAAACTCCTTCTATTTACTTGTACAGTCTATAGTTAAATACGACAAAAGAATCTTTATTGGCAAGACTAAAAAACGTTCTGAAGGTAGGTTGGTCCACGGTGTGGGATAAATCTGCGTTATTAAATATTTTGTTACAAATATCCATAGTTTAGGTCTACATGCGGGCATGTTGGTGAAGAGAGAAGTGATGTTGAAACTGTACTAGTAGCCACTGGAAGGCAGTTGAAGGTTTTTAATACCGTCTTGAAATCCATAAGAATTACGTAATGTACTCTGATTGGTTGTGAAAGGTTCAAGTAATGGCTCAAGATATTTTGTAATTGGGTAGGACGGGGTAGGGCAATAAAAAGTATTCCTACAACGTAGGCTATTGATGTATAAGCCAATAAGGAACAGACATACATACATATGCATATATGACACCATATTGAAAACATCAGTGAATAAAAAACACGTAAGGGAACAAGGTAGATCTGCGGGTCTCGTTACTAAATAATGTACGACAACATAATACTGATTCCGTTAGAAAAGCAAGTAAGGTAGTTATTACAAATCGTAAAAATTGCTATTTATGAGGAAAAGAGAATCATGAAAAAGCACAAATCTGTGTTCCATATCATACAAAATAGACCAGAAAGAAATTGCCAAACCCATTTTACAGTACGATAAGGCTCATCACTATTCTGTGCGTCATGACACAACTGGGTATTTATATCTACATTTACGTACAGATCTTTACAAATCGCCAAGGTAATTAAATTTCCATTAACTTCGAATATGATACGACTAACGTCTTATTTTTCCTAGCGACACCTGCATGATTAGGTTAATTTAGCCTTTCCTGCGAATAAGGTGCAATGAACTGTCTGTTACTTTTCGCTACATCTATGAGTTAACGATTCAAATTATTCAAATTACCATAGGTTGCGAATGCAGTGCCACTCTATATTTTGTATATGTTGTAGCAGCACTCCTCATTGTGCACATAAATACCCGGGGTAAAGATAATAATTTACATAGATTTAAATCAGTGGAACACAGCGTCACTATTCAATGAAGTGTACGTTAGTGTGGGACGATGAGTTATAATTTACGAACTGTTTGGATGAGAATGACGTCACAGTTATGATCTACATACGAGATATGATTCAACCAGCATTAGAACAGACTGATGGAACACCCCAACTTCTGATGACAGAGTACTTGTTACAATTAAGCCCTCGTATACATCGGTTATACAGCCTAATAGCAGGAAATGCTGTATACACATTGAATAATTTGATAGTGTAAAATGATACCTTAACTAATATGGTGGACAACTGACGTATAGCTGCTAGAGACTGTAAAGAAAGTCACGTTTTCATAACTGAACAATACACAATTTATTCATCAGTCTTGACACAGTTGAACCCGGTGAGTTGTGAGAGTGTGAAAACTATCACACAGCTGACGTCCGTTGAGCTGTGTACACTACGCATACTTGTTAACAACAGTAAAACCAAGTACTCTGCTAAGTGATTAAAAACTCCTGGTTTCCCATCTAACTTCGTTCATTTATTCAAAGCCACACAAAAGCAAGCCACTCAATCCAAATCGACTTGCAAATGGCGGCGGAGCAAACGGGTAGACTAAAGCTGTNCGGGATGGCTCGAAAGACAATTTTGAGGGAGTTTTGTTTAGGCCGCAATGAGGTGAGTGGTTGTTGAATTCTTTAACGGCCCAGCTTCCCAATGCCACCAAATTCTCAAAATGTCTTCGCTTATGTGAGTGGCGGCGCTCGGGGCCTGTGAATTTTTAAATTTCCAAAGCTGTCTTGGTCTCCGAGGACTGTTGTGAGCAGTCGGCCCAATTCTACTTACCGAAGACGAGAGGAAAGCTTTCGAAAATTGCATATTTGGAGGGCTCCAGTGTCGCCACTTGATGAATATTCCGCTGTCTCTTGTTCCATTTTTGCTCAGAGTTTTGGAATTTGCAGACTCGTAACTTAAAGCGCTACACAGAGGAAGTAGCAATGAGATTCTGGTTCCATCCCGAAGCTCGATTGTCTAACAAGAAGGCATAAGCACATCTCCTCGTTGGGCCATACAGGCTTCCTGGTACACGAAAATGCCTTTACCATAACGATGAATATATAACTACAGCACTGGGGATGGAAAAACTGTTCTTTTTTTTCCTCCAGTAGCACAAGCAACTTTTTAGGCAATAAGTTACTGTGACTCAGTAGAAGAAATGACGCTTCTATAAGGTTGCGTCATTTTCAGCTATACAGGAAGATCAAAAAAGATGAGCTATATATGTAAGCATTACCGTGTTTTGTTACACCGTCTTCAATCTTGAAGTAACTCGAATTCAGTGAAGGAAATTACTTATTAATTACGCCAATTTTAGTTATTCAGTAGCTAAGATTTAGCAAACAATAGGTTTCCTATCATTTACAATTTTTAGAGCAGCATGCGAGGTGTAGGTCACAACGATTTGACCAGTCAATGTATTTGATTCAGAACACGTGCATATCCTTCCGTTTTAACAATGCAATATTATTGTGAACCCTCTATCGCAGCCATACGTCGGTGTACTAATTATCGAGATAATGAACGATAGACAGTCAGAAAGCGCTTTCATCAGACACTGTAATGAAGGGCGATATGTATTTATCAATTTATCTGTTCATTGATCCGTTTGAGGTACGTTTTATTTGCTGTCACGCGGGAGAAATTCAAAGTCCGTGAATATACTGCTTTGCAATAAGAGCTGTTGGAAGTTAAAGTATATGCATATACTATAAACAGTGGGGGAGGAAATAAATATTCGTACACAATAAAATTATTTACTACAAAGAATCTGTCGAACCAAAAATAAATATATTTATACAGTCTTTGTATTTTGGCGTAAATAATGCACACGCAACAACAAACAAGTAAATTCCTATATAATAGAAACTATGTAACAATTTATATATATATGGGTCGAAAAAAGGATTCGTACAACACAAAAAAACGATTTTAAAACAATATTTAATATTCTGTGGTGTTGCCTTTGTTCATTTCAACGGCAATTAATCTGTTTCTATATTTTTTTACCAAGCCTTGACATGTTTCATGACGGGTTTTAGCCCATTCTTCCTTGTAGATTTAATTGAATTCCGGAATGCATCTTCCGCTTCTTCGCATTAATATTTACTTTCAGAAATCGCCAAAATTTTTTATTGGAGTCAAATCCGGAGACTGGCTTTACCATTCTAGCTGTACATGATTATCGGTGAACTATTTCTTTGCAGTTTTCGCCGTAAATTTTGGGTTGTTGTCCTGCGGAAAAACGAATTCTTGCGGTAGCCCGAATTCTTGAACCGACGCATGCAGATGTTCCCTCAAAATGTTCTGATGCATATGATCGTCCATTCTCTCTTCTATGTTTTGAATGTTACCTGTTCCCCGTGATGAAAAGCATCCCTACATCATAAAGTTACAAAGGAAAAATTTCACAATGGGAATGCGGTTTTTTGGTGTGAATTCGGTTCCGTCCTTCCTCCCCACATGGTTCTTTGAATTTCGTCCATTTAGCTCTATTTTAGTCTCATCCGACCACAACATGGTTTCCCAGAGCGTCTCAGGCTTGTCCTTATGCTCACGGATGAATTTCAGACAAGCTTCCCTACTTCGTTCGACAGCAGGGGAGTTTTACGAGGAGTTCGAGAACTTAATCCTTTGCCTCCTGACAACATCATCAGATGCCACTCTCTATTTTTCCTTATAAAAAAGCTATGCATCATGTAAATTACCCAAGACACTGACGGCATCTGCAGTAGCCGATGCAAAAAAATATGTTTTTGCAAGTAAAACTAAATTTTTTCTCAATTATGTGTTAAACTAACCTATTTTTCATAAATTTAACAAAAAAAATGAAAAAATTTGTTATCTGAATTTCAGGAGGCAGAGGGTTAAGCGGTTTTGGTGCAGCTCGTGGCTTATTTTACGAAAGATAACGCTCGTCCTTTGTGCTAGTAAGCCCTCCTTAAGCTCTTTGCGAGTAGTCATGGGATTTCAAACACTTTCCTGGCCATTTTTCTTGAAGTTCTAGCGGAAATCTTCCGCAGTCTGAAAGATCTAGGTTAGCTTTCAACGGTTTTCGGACTTTCAAACCTTTTGATAAAGGACCCTATGGTGTTAAACGGTAGTTTGAGTGCCTGTGGTATTTGCCTATAACTTTTCCCGGATTTTCAACAATGCTCTCATATTTTGGAAACGAGCATCCTGAGAGCTGCTAACAATACATCCCAAATAAACGAGTTTATATCTGTAATGGTCCTCTCTGGATGAATCGGAGAGTCAAAACCTGCATTGCAAGGCGACAAGTGCGTCACAAAGCCTGGAGACGTAATCCAACAGAAGAGAACAGGTCCAGTCACATAAGGGCATGTCGGGACGTGAA
The DNA here is from genome assembly GCA_001587735.2 of Parhyale hawaiensis. Classification (NCBI taxonomy): domain Eukaryota; kingdom Metazoa; phylum Arthropoda; class Malacostraca; order Amphipoda; family Hyalidae; genus Parhyale; species Parhyale hawaiensis. The sequence continues at coordinate 1,683,197 of LQNS02278182.1, forward strand.
GAAACAAATCAGGACTTCTAAAAGGCTAAATGAATTTTCCATAGCCGCTATGGCAAAACGCAACCCCAAGGCATTCTATGAACATGTAAACGAAAGACGAGTCAAAAATGAAACCATTGGTCCGCTCAAGCGACCTGACGGTAAAATCACCGATAACCTAAGAGACAAAGCCACTGTCCTGAATGAATATTTCAGCTCTGTATTCACCATAGAAAATGTATTGAACATTCCTGAACCAGCAACGATACAAGTTGCTTCCATAAGCAATTGTGTTTTCACGAACTCTTCCAACAACTGTCCCACCTGAATGTTTACGAATCCACCGGGCCTGATCATCTTTCTCCCCGTGTTCTACGAGAAATGGCTCCAGCCATCACGCAGCCATTTCATGAAATATGCAATCGCTCTTTAAGAACGGGCGAAGTTCCACAGGATTGGAAACTAGCTAACGTAATCCAGATACTTAAAAAGGGGGACAGGAAAGCCGCAGCAACTATCGACCAATCACCTTACATCCGTTCGTCAGCAAAACCATCGAACGCCTCTTGAAGAAGCGCATCACTGATTACGTAAGGATGCATCAGCTCATTCCGACACTCAGCACGGCTTCCGAAATAGAAGAAGCTGCGTAACAAACCTACTAGACTTTTTCTCGAAAGTGACGGAAATTAGAGATGAGGAAAAAGGTTTGGACCTCGTGTATCTAGACTTCCAAAAGGCTTTTGACAAACTCCCCCAAAACGGTAAATGAAAAAATTTTAAGCCCATGACATTCAGGGAAACTATTTACGCTGGATCCGAGCTTGGCTTACGAGTCGGCAACAGCAAGTGAAGCTTGAAGGTGAGACAAGTGACTAGACGCAGGTATCATCTGGGGTTCCACAAGGTAGCGTGCTTGGCCCACTTTTGGTCATAATTTACATTAACGATCCGAGCATAATGTCCGCAGAAAAATCAGTAAATTTGCAGATGATGCTAAACTATGCCATCCTGCCAGGAAAAGAACTGAGTCCAGCAAAACCTGGACCATCTCGTGGAATGGAGCACAACGTGGCAGATGAACTTTAATATGGACAAATGTTCAGTAATGCATGTAGGGACGGAGAACCCATCAACCCAATTGAAAATGAACGGGACAGAATTACAGCTGTCACCCAACAACGTGACTTGGGAATAACTATTGCAAACAAATTACAACAAATTACACAAGTTAATATGAATGTGAAAAGGGCTAGCAGAGTACTGGGATTTATCACTAGAAATTTTGAATACAAGACCAAGGACATCATCATTCCCTTGTACAAGGCATGTGCGGCCTCACTTAGAATTTGCTAGTCAATTCTGGTCGCCACATCTGTGTAAAGATATCAATAAAATGGAAAGAGTCCAACGCAGAGCAACGAAATTGATACCTCAGCTGCGAAACAAGCCGTATGAATGTCGCCTAAAAGAACTGGGTCTGATGTCTCTGGAGCACAGACGACTCAGGGGGCAACTAATAGAAACATTCATGTATTTGAATGGCTTCAACGACGTACTTACAGCGAGACTCTTTGAAAGAGACCTCAATGATCGCTTGCGAAACAACGGTAAAGAACTCAAGCATGCAGCTCGAAGAACAACGTTAAATCAGCAGTTCTTTCCTAATTTCATAGTCAGCATTTGGAATAAACTCCCTTCAAACGTTGTTGGTGCGGAGTCAGTCAACGCGTTTAACAATCGTCTCGACGTACATTGGGAGAGACATCCTCCACAGCTATCAATACGTCCTCCACCACGAGTAACAAACTCTTGAGCTCCGCAGATCAGCGGATATGAATTGTACTTGCGTGCATTTATGATCAACTCGTGGCTGAGATCCTACTTGTTCCTTCTTCTTTACTCTGTAATCTAACATAATGGCAATAGCTCATAGAGGATTGGGGCGTAAGTCCCGGTGTCTCTGTGGGAATGGGCCTGTTGGTCCATCTACTGCCGCCTATCTAATGTAATAGTCTTTAATATAAACTTTTTTATAGAATTCGTAAGCTCCTTGCTTTTGGCCATGGTTTCAACCTTCTTCTAAGACGTCGCACGAAATAATGACCCCAAAGCTGTTCATGGACTATAGTATGCTTCTAACGAAAAATCTAGAAGGTTCAGAAAAGTTCTTGAACAGTCAAATCAATTTTTAAATGAAAAAAATTGTTTTATATGAATAATTTTTTTAACCCCGGATATGTGAAATATTCTATAATATATTTTATTCATTATTTATGTTTTATTTTGTAGGCATATATCAATTGATAACGCTTAAATACAAATACTGTATCAATATGTTTATTTTTGGTTCGCTAGACTTTTTTTAGTAAACAATTTCATGATGTACGAATATCTATTCTCCCTCGTGGTATGTATGTATATGATCACTTCGATACAGTTATAAGTCAGGCACACGCCTGTAAGAGAATGTTCACAGTGGGCATTCCCAAAGCGTTTGTCAGTAGGTATATAAAAAGTTTGAAAACGTGGGAAGAGTGCTGGACTATAATCACGTTAAACATTTCATAACAATGTTGGATATTATTCATATTTTGATATAGAAAAATGCTGCTACTATTATCTTTTATTTAGGATAAGCATTGACTGCTCAGCACATCATTAGCCTAATGGCGGGTGCACACTAACACAAAAGTTATCCAGTCATTTAAATTTTCACTTTGGCGATCACGCGTCCGTGACTACAACTTACGTTATATGAACGCTGCGCAAATGCTATACATTATTGCAGTTTTATTCTTACTCGGAAGTAGGATGTCTACACAAAGCTTCACATTGCCGCTGGTCAGAGCGTCAAAACTGCAAGAACAATAATCAATTTCGTATAGTCAGAACACTGTGCAAGCCGAAGCCTTCTTCGCGGCAACGTAATCGGAAGTAGAATTGCGTGGAGCTGCAACTTTTGCGTTAGTGTGCCTCAGCCTTAAGCAACGCACCGAAAGACTGCTGCTAAATTTCAGTCCTTATTTCCTGCAAGAAAAAGCAAGGAATAGTTACGGTATGATAATTACCAAGTTAGAATTAATCGAGTTACCTTTTTTGATAAAATAGCTGGAAGATTAAAGCAGACAGGTGCAATGTTTATATCTCCGCATACACAAAGTAAGATTTTTCTTTTTTTTAACAGATTTGCCAGTAGTATTTATTAAATAACAGGGTGGGACATTTGTCACAAGAGCAAGAGAAAAAAAAAAGAGAGACCAGTAGTCGACGGCTACCTTTTTACCTTCGTGACAGGGCAGTAAATTGCTGCAGATGCACAGCCTTTTCAGCTTGAAAAAAAAAGGAATCTTCTCTACGAAAATAATATCATTTCTGAGTAAGTGCTTTTGATACAGCCAATGTTCAGGAAGTAGGCCAAACAGAAACACTTATTATGCAACTGCCTGAATTTCTCAAACGCTTTGTGAAGTTAGAAGTGCCATAATTTTACAGTTACGGGAATACAGTGTCGCAACGGCTAGAGTTCAATATTTTTCCTCTATAAATGAGTTATTTAGCCTCATTTATATGCTTGGTCATACAACGTTGACAGTTCAAACTTATGCTAAGGTCAGTATCAAAAATTGAACGATACATTACAGGTTACTTAACTTTAAAAAAAGATTGAGAGCTCAAGCCAATCTAATTCAAAGTAAAAGTCATATTATTAAAGGCATTCATGTAGTCTTATATCAATAATTAGGATTTGTAATAGCATCATGATTTTTCCACAGACTGCTCAACTTGACGTTTAAAACGCGATACGAGTAGGTACTTGTAATTGTAATATTTCAATTGTGCGTCTTATAGCAAAAAAAACTCTATGCACCTACTAGTAATTTAATATGCAACTTACAACCAAAAAAGATGTGCAACTACAAGTAATTTAGATACTGCGTCTAACATTATTCGTGCCATCATTATAGTCAAACCAGCGTAAGTAGTCCTGAATTGAACGCAGCAGTGCCAAATCCAATCTATTAACTAATGCATTTTGAGTTTTCGACTATAAATATAATTTTATCGATTGAGACAAGTTATACCACGCGCTTAAGTGAGATTTGGCAAAGTTGCTTTGCGTTCTTAGCCCCGCCCATCGGACTCCTTACGCTGGTTTGAACTATAGTATCACACTTGGCCCTCAAAGCATAAGGAAGTTACACTGCATGACCTCTCTCCACTAATCATATTTATGCTTATAATGCTGCTTGCAATGATGCATCCCTACCTGAATTTTCGGCTAATTCAGAAGCAGTTTCCCGATTTAACCTTTCGGTGGCCAAAAATTTTGTCAAGGACTGCACTTACCATATTGTCTTTTATCTTTATGTATGTGTACTTAGTATTGGACGATGTCTTTTCAGCCATTCTACTGTTGGCAAAGCATTTCTGTGCTCCTCTTTGCGGCAAAGTTATAGATAAATAAAATATTTACGCTACAAAACAGCAGAGAAACTGCTCTCGATGTGTAGCTTCGTGCATCAGTCATCCCCAAGACACGGATAGAGCGATGATAAAATTCTTCTGTCGAGTGTTCATTTACAAAACATAGATGTGTCAAACTTGAGAATGCGCTTCGCTCCTAAATTTCCAGGTTTGTGACGTCAAAATTACCTCACGCCACTTAGGAAATATCAAAGATTCCTCGCTCCAACAGTGGCGTGACGCAATTGTGACGTAACAATCCTGGAAATTTAGGTGAGTACCGCATACACTCACATTTGACACAACTATCTCCTGTAAATGAACTGTGGCATGGACGCTTAAACACACACACACACACTTATATATATATTTATTTTCTTTTCAAACAGTATGGTATCCTATTTACGGACTTTGTATGTATCTCTCGTTGTTTGAATTTTGGCTGTACTCTGAAGACGAGTGTCGCTTAGACGCTCGAAAGCTTGGTCAACAAACACCTTGTTCAGCAGACGTCTTCATATTAATCCTCTAAACATATATATATATATTTCGGTTACAAGCAATTGAAAATATTTTGATACTCACGACGCGCGTTTCGCTGTTCAACAGCTCATCAGGTGCACAGTTCATTAACAACAGAACTGTGATCAGGTAGGAGACTGAAAGTTGTTAATCTGACACTTGAAATTTTGCAAAATTTAGGGCCCTGTCAGACGAGCGGGTTGCCCGCCGCGGGTGCACAGCGGGTCAGCCGCCGCGCAACCGCTTTTGAAAGAGCTTATATTGATTCCTATGTAAAACGCTGGCTGATGTCACACGGGCGGTTTACCCGCCTGACCGCGGCGGGTGAGACGCGTGTCCCCACTTGAA
>LQNS02278182.1:1695638-1720923 GCA_001587735.2 Parhyale hawaiensis
GAGGCCCGTATTTAGGAGAACGGCTAGAACCTTGACCATTAGAACGATTAACTTCATTGATTAGCAGCAGCCTTATAGTTAGCACGCGGCCTAACTGCCCTCTTCTGCCAATTAATTTTTCTATGCTACGCTAACGAGATAACGCGCAATAAGCGACGCAGGGAGCTTTTATTTTAGTGAGACTAGCTCTGTACACTTATAACAGAGAGATGTGGGCACACATGGTAAAGGTTCTGTGTTAAATCACTTCATGGCTGTGTCCCAATTTCAGGTAATGCTTTGAGCTCCATAGAACAGAGCCATCAATGACGTAATATGATAGAGGTTCCATCCTAGATTTTCAATATCTTGCGACTAATTGTTGAGATGACATTCCTTATTTCATTTGGAAGTATGTGGTGCATTTCAATGCGCAATCCACAACAGCGTGCCATGGCTCCATGTGCAACATCGCTTTCTCTAAGTTCTGAACAAATGCTTTGCAATTTAGATTAACCTAAAATTTTAATTATTGAATGACAGAGTGATGCTTAGAAATTGCTAAGAGCTGTGACCCAAATCCTTCATTAACTTCTGTTCATTTCCAATATATTTCAAGTTTTCCACAAGCTGATCTACATACAGGAAGCATAATAATTATGCATGTACTCGTAATGNCTTAGAAATTGCTAAGAGCTGTGACCCAAATCCTTCATTAACTTCTGTTCATTTCCAATATATTTCAAGTTTTCCACAAGCTGATCTACATACAGGAAGCATAATAATTATGCATGTACTCGTAATGGCTTCAAGCACATGGCCAAAGACACCATTACTTGACGTGCTGTCTCATATGTTATATAAATAGCTGAGAATTAACCAAATGTGAACCGCAGGAGCGAATGAGAAATTATGCAGGTGAACGACTTCGAGTATATGTCGCATACCTGGAACGATTCCTTCTTTAATAATTAGCGTTCAATGACTTGCGAAATGAGCGGCGACATTCGCTGAAGGTGTTGCTAATGCAAATCGTCAGCTTGCATTCTGCATCGCCTGCTCTGATCCAACCTTCAATATAATAATATATTCAATATAATAATTATATTCCGTCTCAGCCAACCTTCCCTAAGCATGGCGAGATATTGGCATCGCTGGAGACCGTCTCGCGAGAGGAGCTGTCCAACCCAGCAGTTCAAATTTAATTGACCGACTGGCGTTTAGGCGACGCCTTGCCACAGTAAATCTGATTGTTAATAAGCAGCTCGTATTAATACAATAGAGGTCTGCTTTCTGCTTCCTATTTATAGTGTCAAGTTTTGTTCTGTTCGATTATTCTTTGCGGTCTTGTTGTGCAAATATTTAGCTTTCCTCGGCTTATAACTTCCTTGTTTTTTGTTTTTACATAGACTTTTTGCCGCTTCCTTTTCCTCCCTAAACACACCATTCTAGCTAGGGAAACATAAACTAATATCAATAATAAAACTACCGGCGAGGGCAATCATGAAGCAGAAAGTACTTACTTGAGCTAAACCTTCGTTTACTTTGCCCTGCTCACCAAATAAAAGTCCATTTCCTCTGTTAAGTTCTTACATACTATTATTAATATTATTATTATTGTTGTTGTCCAAAAGCAATGCAAACGTCTGTAACTCTCAGACATGAATGATTTAGAAGCAGCTAGGCAGACATACCTCCTTAGGGTGTATCCTATCTACGCTGGAGACATGGGATGAAAGGACCAACCAAGCAACCAACCAACAGAAGAACTGTGAATTATCATATAGAGGGATAATAATAACAAAACGGGGAAAATTAAGTACTGAGCGTAATATCCCGATATATCCCATAGAGCATTTTAAAAAATATTGTATAGTCCATGAGGTCTCTCACTATCGTACGTCCGATATCGAAGATGACTGCCATTTTAGTATAATACTAGACGACCCATGACCCGTTGGATCGTCATTGCGCTCGTCTTCTCTTTCGCAAAAAAAGCAGGTGTTATTTAACTGGGAATAGAGCACCCCCTATTCGGCCGTCCTCTTCTGCCCGTCAAGGAGCGGAACGTTCGGTTCGCTATCGACAGATTCTCTGCTTCTCTAACGAATATTCAACACCCGGGCAGTATGCAAAGTCAAATTATTACCTCCGCCAAGGAGGTTGTATTTTCGTCGTGTTTGTCTGTCTGACTGTTTGTCTGTCTGTCACCAATGATAACTCAAAAAGTTCTGAACCGATTTGGACGAAATTTACATGGATTGTTAGATATGTGTTAGGAGGAATAGATGATTTACTTTTGGTGAAGATATGTCCATCGTTTTTTTTTTTTTTTGTCTGCCTCATTTTTCTCAATGCCATAACCCAAAAAGTTATGGATGAAGTTTGATGAAATTAACGTGAGTTGTTAGGTATATAACGTTTGTTAGCAGTGTAACTCAAAAAGTTATGAACGGATCTTCAATATAATTGCACAAGCTGTTATTACTATCAAAAAACACAAATGATTAGATTTTGGAGTTTATACAAATTAAATTATGGCTTCAGAGCCAATTTGAATTTTTTGCTACCGTTGCCTCGCTTGGCGGAGGTATGCGCTCTCAGAGTGCTCTAGTTATACGTATTTGAGTTGCATTGCCCATAGAGCCGCCGAATTGATCATGCCCGTTTTTGAGGCCCAGCCCGTATCACAGATACAATCGAATTAAAGAGCTAATCCATGGAAAGAATACGACTGCCCCCCCCCCCCAAATACCTTGAATTTCTTCCCGTACACAAGCGAAGAATCTGTGTCAAACAAGGCAAAAAGCAACTGCCCCTCCCCCCAATACCTTGCATTTCTTCTCGTCTAAAAGTGAAGAAGATGTGTCAAACAAGACACAAATAAACAAGACACAAATAAACAAGCAAGACACAAGCAGGACCGGTTCACAGATTTTTAGTATAATCTATACTACTAGTGGACCCGTGCGTGAAAAATTCACGCAATAACCTCCTATACGTTTGCCTAATGCCTCTAGGCCGGTGCGGAATCTCCTCTTCTCTTATTTGCTTCTTAAGTTTCTTTTTTCCTTCATTGATCCTTTGTCGTGCTGTCATCCTTAGGTCTTCTATATAGGTCTTCAGATATCTTCAGTGCTACGATTTCAACTTCGGCAATGCAAGAAGTGCATTCAGACATAGGTTCGCCCTATACTTTGCCGTAGATTCGATGTATGGAGAGACTAATACTCGTACAAATCAGACTAAGCCTACCTACAGAAGTAACAACCTTAAAGTTGACAGGGACGAATTCTATGCAAACGGTAGAAGACGTTGGGCCGGATAAAAGACGGATAGTGAAAGTTACCCCGATGAGAGGACAACCAGAGCCTCCAACCTCTGCTAAATTCCGCCTATCTATTTCGTTAAGAGCGTGACACCGAACATATAAATAATTAAATATATTTATAAACACACGACGGTCATTCTTAGTATTCTTAGTATTAGATAATAAGAGAGCCGTCTGTCCGTCAGTCCGTCCGTCCGTCCGTCTGTCCGAAGTCTTATTTTCCCCGTATCTAATGCTGAAGAAAAAAATTCCAAGGCACCCAACTTTTTTTTTGCCAAACCGTATCCAGGATACGAACCCGGGAATTTCCTGGTTATTAGTGAAGGCCTGGTCACGGGCCTTTGTGAACATGGTTGCTTTTGTGCACTTAGTGAACTACTGTTATACAAGTTTTATTAAACACCAGGGAGTATTTCTTATTTTCGATCTTCTTGTTTGTTGTTTCAATTTTCCTTACGCACGATTTTGTAGATGAAGGTGAAATTTGGAGTACTGCGAACTTTTTCGATAGGATGGTAAGATATTTTCAAAAAAATACTTTCATGACTTATTCGACAAAAGGGTTGCGTTTGCTGCACTAGTATAGATGGATAGATTGTATGTAGTAGGAGCCATGAGGTCCGAAGATAATACATTTTTAATTAATTTCATTAAACTGTAACCGAGTTTGACACTCGGTGTTCAAACTAATCTGCTTATTGCGGAACATTCACTTGAGAATAACTGGAAAAAAGTTCATGAAGAATATGGATATGCCAGCAAAACACTGGAAGCTTTCGAATTTCACTCTCCTAGCGAGTCTGTGAGCGAAACGGAGCTGAAACGTTCATGGCTTTAGGCGAAAGAAAATGAAAGAGGATCACTTGTGTTTCGAGCGTAATTAAAAAAAAAAGTTAACTAAAAGGTTCGGAGAAAGTTCCCGGACTGAAAAAACTGATAATACATCAACAGAGGGAGTAATGAAATCGTGTCAAATACCTATAACAATAAAATAATAGTTTCACAAAAGGCTGCAAGGGCCTATTTTGCACAGCAGGCCCTTCACTTGACCGTCGGTAGTCATCTCTTGCGTCTTTGTCTGAAACCTTGTATTGATGCAAGCAGCTGCTGTTGCAATATTTTGTCCCATATTTGCTTCAGAGACACTTCAAGCGGTCGACAGTGGTATCGGGGGCTGCACATGCAGTAGACTCCAATATGGACCAAACAATGAAATCCATGGGAATCAAATCGAAGGCCATAATCCCTTACTCAAGAACTAGGGAAATAGGGCTTAACTCTACTCTTGGGCTTTTTAGGTGAGCGAAGAAGCGCTGTCTTGNGGGCGCTGCACATGCAGTAGACTCCAATATGGACCAAACAATGAAATCCATGGGAATCAAATCGAAGGCCATAATCCCTTACTCAAGAACTAGGGAAATAGGGCTTAACTCTACTCTTGGGCTTTTTAGGCGAGCGAAGAAGCGCTGTCTTGCTGAAAAGGGAATTCGTCCTTCCTGAAGAGGTTCTCCATTTCAAGAAGAGCAAAGATGAAAATTCCATTAGTGTATGAATTTGTACGGTCCCTATAGAAATAACAACTATATGCCCCTACGCGATACCATTTCAGCATCCCTCTCTAATTTAAGTTCAACAACTGCCTCTCTGAGTAATTTTGTAGGTTTTCAATATCATTCCTGTATTATTCATCTTTGAAAAATTTTCAGTGCGACTGCGAAGCGTTCCAGTGCAATCAAAGTAATGGGCTGGACTTAGCGCCTATCAGTCAGCAGTTGGAGAGTGGCGGACAGAGAGAGAGACAGCTCGCACTACTCGATTTACCACTGATTCTTACTCAAACCTAAATGTGCCTCTTATAGCAGCAGCAAAAACAATAGATAGCATGGGATATGCAACAAAGAAATTTTGTTGGTAGCAGCTTACTAGATAATTAGGCAAAATTTGAGTAAAGCGTCTTTGTGTGTCCGTGACTTTTTCTGTCCTTTTCTTATAGTGGCTATAAATTTGCTGCATGGAACTAAAGAGAGATATCCGGAAAGATTTAAGAAGCCCTTTGGCATAAAGTTGAAGGAAGAACTAAGATTCTCTGGATTATAGCAAAGTTTTGTTGCCTGTACACGTACTGTAGAGAGGAGCAGTTTCGTATTATTTTTGTGCGTTGCCAAGCAGCTTCGAATGATCCAATGCCATGACGAGCAGTTTTGAATCATTTCCTCGAGTTTACGAGTACATTTCATTGCACTGTTAAGCAGCTTTGCATAACATCTGTGCATGGCCGGGCAGCTTTGCATTATTTTCTGATATACTCCAGCTCAACACGTTGCTCAGATTTATGTCCACATTCCGTGCTGCACTTCATGGTCTAATTGACGGAATTGCGCGGGGCTTTGCGCTCCAAATCCTTGACTGGCTGCGCTCTGGCATACGCCCACAGAGGAGGCCTCTCTCTGAACCCATTACGAAGGCCTCTGCAGATCAATGTCAGAGGATCTATAAGTGGGTCGATCGCAGGTCCTATGTAGCTGCAAACACTGTAAAATGCTCGTAGAAAAGGTCACAAGTTGCGTGGCTCTGGGCAAGGTCACGGTCGGGCCAGAAAAAAAACAGATGCTTGATCTTTGTCCGTAAAAATGCTTACAAACTGCACGCATCTGCACAACGTTATTGTTGGACCAGCAGATGCAAATGCTTACTATCTACCACTAGAAAGGTTCCCAAATTACATTCATCTTCACAGCATCACGGTCGGACTAGCAGATACTGTTGCTCTAGTTGACTGAGTTGTCAAAAACGTGTGCATTAAGTGCTACAGAAGTCGGTTGAATGCTAATGCTGACAACAGTGATTTTCATTACAGCATCAAGTTCGTTCCGGGAAACCAAGCTTTCCATAGGCTGATAGAAAATTATGTATTCATCCTAAAGAGAGTGACCCAATTTAAATATTACCTCGTAGTCCGTTTTTAAAAGTTGGACTCCTACCAAAAAATTACGAGCTATGCTTGGCGAAGTAGAGAAGACTGCTGTCATTTTTAATCTGTTTAAACCTTCTATATATAACATATGGAACTTGAATAACTTATGGTTCACTTAACTAGTAAAAAAGTAGACCCAGACGTATAGTTTAAGCATGTTCTGTTTATGGAAAGGTTCATATGCTGCTGATCAACCCGTTCACTCCATTGAATATTAAAGAATTTAACAAACTCAAGTTTAAAAAACTGACCATTTTGTGTATCTGATGCCACAGAGGTGAAGGTGACCATGAGTGAAAGTTCGAAAAGGTAAATTCGGCACACGAGACCAGACGAAATTGAGAACTTCTGTGGTTGAATTCTCCTCTTTCAATCATTGCCGAGATCGCAAACAAAGCCTCCAAGGTTGAGATGTGCGCAGCGTTTGTGCAACACGTTTACGTCGATGGAAATAATCAACCCACCTATAGCATAAACTTGCAAGAATATTTCATACTAAGCAACCAGTTCTGCACTTTGGATTGAGTTTCAGGCGTTAGTCGATAAGCGATTGCGTCGCTGAATAACCGTTCAACCCATTCAAAATTTCGAACATATTTCAAACTCAAATTTCGACTGTTATCTTATGACATCGAAACAAATCTATCCAAAGTGACGACTATGCGGGCGATCAGGAAGGAAGTACCGGATCAAAAGAAGGCTTATCAGATTTGAGAGTATCTTGCCTACAAGTGATGACTGTGTGGACTTGCTTCCGTCCCCTACCCTGCTGCTCGATGAAGCCCTCAACTTTTGCACGAAAGTTCACCTGAGGAGCAGTTTTAGCGCAACAGTTTGTAATTACAGATAATTGAACAGATTTTTCTCGCCTGGGTTGAATTGGAAAGTAAAAATCTGAAACATTCTAGATATTTTGTACAAACTGATTGGCTGGGTGTTCGTTTTGTGCTGAATTCTGAAACAATTCACAAATTGTGCACCAATTGAACGGTTAATTAGTAATAACTCGGGGTTAGATTTTTGAACTTTATTGGAAACTTTGAATCTACTAATGGACTGGACAACAGTCAACTGTATCGGAAATTGAAGAGGAATTTTATGTAAATTCAATTGACGTATAACATGTCAGGATTGAATGTTTAAAAAAAATTACACCTTTGAATCATTTAAATAGCTAGATAGCAGAGATCTAACTTTAAATTGATAGTAAATTTGCTAAATCAAATGATTAGATAATTTTATATATTAGTTGCCTGTTCCCTCAAAAATGCGGACAAAAAAGACGTACCTCATTGAAATCTTATTTTCTTCACTGTCGTCTTCTCTTCGCAGGACTTCTCAAACAGAAATTATGTATTTTACCTGCACAGTTGAATATATATATAGTTAAGTGACACCTTCCGTATAGCACTGACACCATCTGTTCTGCCCCTACATAAATATATAACTATTTTTAAACATTTATAGATAAATACCTATTGTGCATTATTCTGTAGGGTTGATGCATATACTGTACAGTGTAGATAGCTTGGGGTCAAACGAACAAAAACGTAGAAGACTTTTATAAAATCCACTATGTAGATAGCTGGCGTCAACGTATATTTCAAAAAATTCATATATACATACAGGGTTTTAAAAACGAGAGGTAGAAATCAAATAATAGGTCTTGATAATAATTTTAGGACAACTTCTCATACTAGGTATAAACTAAGAGTGAAGGCTGCCGAAATGCGCTGTATCAAAACTTGACAGGTCCAAAATAAGCTAAAAAAAATAGCAGTATAAACAATCGTTACCGTAGAGCTAAGTTACGTACAGGTGAAAAATTATTTTAAAAATAAGCAATAATAATTCTTGGATAAAATAGCTAACGATTGCCATCTATCCACTTAATAATTGCCTGACAATTATCGAATATTCCCATAACTTACTAAGAACTACCACTTACTAGTTACTTAATAGCTGCATATTGCAGCTGTGTATAAATTTATACTGTGCTAACGACCCAGTTACTCACTAATAAATAGTGGCTTTCATTAATACTAAATAGCTACCTTCTAACTAGCAGACAGCTTAATTACTACTCAGCAACCCTGGCCATTACTCTCAACAGACTACCAACACTATACCTACTTGACGGCCGAATAAATTCTACAGCCCCCCTCCCCCCTTCCCCTCTCAGCTGATAGATTAAATTGCAATGAAATGTTTTTAATCACCATAGAAGCCTCAAACAAGGACCTAACTGTTCATGGTGATGTAAGGAATATATTTATTAAGAATATACACAATTACGTCAATATGGTGAGTTGAATCTTCCTTAGGACACCAGAATGTCATAAGAATTACCATTACTTATATTTTCTTTCTCAGTCACATGTGCTAACGATGTTGTGTTACTTGCTAATTAATGTATTTCTTCCGTCGCCATAATCAATTTTTTTAGAACCCTATGTTCATTAGAGAGCATCTTATCGAAGTTTCGTCAACAAGCACTTGGACCTATTCTCAATGAATGAGCCACAAAGTGGATGCATTGTCCATAGGCTACCTAAAAACTGGGCAATAGCTACAAAATAGCTCCTAACATAAAGGCCAATATAGTTACTAAACAGCTACCGAATAAATAGGTCGTCCACTATTAATCAGTAAATACACATATAGCAAGCTAAAACGTCAGTCATTATGGCGTTCATTCCCCAAGATTATATTCCCGTCAAGGCCAGCAGACGTTGTCCGGCCCGTATGCAGCTGGAGGCCTTTGAGTTATTCAGCCTGCCAACAAAGACTGTCATTTGGGAACAAATGTCAGGACACTTCACGCTATGTCAGCCACATGACAAATGCTTCGTCGCTGTCCAATTTCTGATGATAATGAAAATCTATCGACCATCGCACACTAATGAAATTGACGGGTTGAATAAGCCAACTGTTTTGCTATCGGAAAGTCGTCTATACATAACTGTCAAGTGAGAAATAAGTGCTACAGTTATTACTGTAGAGTTTGTGCATTCCTTGCAAAATGATGTAGCTATATTGCTGGGTTGAATTTGTTTTTGTATGTAAACCAAATATATGCATTGACTGTAATCGCCAAAAAGCGATAGCTGTAAGCGTTTTTTTCTCTCTTTCTTTCTTTTTTATGAAAAGCAGATATTAAAAGTCGAGGAAATCCATTGGTGCCGCTATTGAAAGTTCATGGTTCTGAAATTTAGAATTTTATTTTATTTATGTGGCGAATTGCTTTGCATCTGGCCGACCTAATGACGGAAAAATAGTTTGTAGACGTTCTCTCATAACAAGTGGCGTTTTTCTTAGTTTCTACGTTGCAGTTTGTAACAAAGAGCACGACCAAAGTAGGTAGCTCTATAAATCACCCGTCACTGCATCAAATTTAATTATATAGCGTATGACACATACCGTAAAGGAATGTTTAACATTCAAGTTAGCTTCAAAAGGTCAACTCATGCAAGCACAGCATATTAGAATATTAACCCGTTAACCCTATATTGTCTATATCGCAGAACACCCACTTTAACTAGGGTTGGATTGTAAAAGCTGTAGATGCCAAAATTGTAACAAATCAATATAATAGTTGCCAAATAGTTAATTGTCTTGCATACTAATAATATGCTTTGACAATTGTGAGACTTGCCGCTAAATTGAATCCCTAAATTGCTATGAAGCTCTTAGTTTTTGTTTGACATCCCTAAAGTAATTACTTTACATTTCACTGAAATGTAGAGGGAAAAGCTTCCGCCTTCGGGAGAAATGAAAGTCAAGTTTGGTGTAATATATGATTTAGCACTCAAGGTTTAACAATAACATAAACTCCATATATGATAGATAAACTGTTATCCTTACTTATACAACTGCTTTCTGAAAAAAAAAACTCTTGCTTAAACGATAGCCGCTTTTCTTAATTTCTAGTGTGTAATTTTTATTATTTTTTGGTGGGGTGAGTAATGCCAACCCTGTCTTAAACAAATCTATGGATTCATCGGAGAAAACACATTTTGTTTCAAGACTTTTTTAATTTCGTAGATAATATATATGTTTATATACAGTATATATGTCTATATTAAGAAGAGAATGGCAAGGGTAAAAACTCGCAGAGGAAACATGATTGATATTAAAGAAAAACTACAGTTCATATG
Organism: Parhyale hawaiensis; assembly: GCA_001587735.2. Taxonomy (NCBI): domain Eukaryota; kingdom Metazoa; phylum Arthropoda; class Malacostraca; order Amphipoda; family Hyalidae; genus Parhyale; species Parhyale hawaiensis. The sequence goes on from LQNS02278182.1 coordinate 1,706,080, forward strand.
ATAACTATAAAATTTGAACATTTCGGCCTTCAAGGCCATTATCAGCATCTGCAATAGTAAGATGAAAAACAATTTAGCAAAAATTACATCTATCGTTACTCTGTACTATTATCGAGAAGATCTAAAAAGCAACCTATATATACTGCCTATGCAAGTAAAATCTGTCAAGAAGCTATGCATTTACAAGTTGTAATGGATAAGCGGATTGCATGTCATTGAGAGGTGGCTTATGACTAAATAAAAAGAGATTCTAAAATACGTAGGTCGAGTGGGGTAGCAGCTGTCCCTAAAATCGTCTAAACGCGCGAGAACTTTGCTCTGCTCGCCATGAAATCTAATTGCAGACTGAGGGGGTTGCATAGGATATGGCCCGTACGATAACTCCTGCCGGCGTGCTCCGCCGCACGAACACGTAGAGACCGGGTGGTCGAGCCCACGTATTCAGACGCACAAGATGCGCAACTGTGTTTATAAATTACGGAACTGAGCATGCCTTTCGGAAGGTTATCTTTGTATCTGAAATAAGAACCTAACTTAAAGCTATTGACTAGAATGCATTTGAACTGACATTGTATGAAATATTTGTACAGTATAGCTGAAAGTTCGACTAGAAGTTTTTCCGACTGTCTACCAAAGTAAGGCAAGGAAAAACAGACAATGTTCTTCGGCACAGTGACAGTAACAGTTTTTCTATTGAAGACGTTATCAAAAAATTTTCTAACAAATTTCTCAAATAGACTAACCGGGTAACCATTAGAAATGAAAAGTTCCTCAGAAAGGAAATCTCCATATGGACTGCTAAGTAAGTGGAACAAATTCGATCAGTACTGAATAAAAGCGTTTGTATACTACAAAAACTAAACAAACTAGTTCCAATACCCGTAAATGTAGATTTCCTTTCTGAAGAACTTTTTCATTTCTAATGACAACATCGGATAAATGCCTTTAAACTTCCGATCGGGATAATGTTGACATTACTACTGTTATTTTTTTCAGGCTTTAGAAAACTGTTCACACGAAATTCTTTTTGTATGAAGTGCACTAAATCAAAACGAATTCGTTACAACCGGGAAGAGAAGAGTAAACGACCCAATTTTCGCTATCGCAGCTAAAACAATCTGCAAGTATAAATTATGATCCATTAAACTTAACAGTTTAAAAACATTTGCGAAGCCAAAACCGTTCTATTGAAACAGCGTCTGCCTGTTTGCAACTTCAGAAAAAACTGTTAAAACTCTTTTGCTGAGATTCACGGCGGTCCAAAGCAATCGCTTCCACCTTTGTGCGATTTCCTTGATTAAAAACGCCTCGAAACTTTTCCATTGAGTAATTTTCGGTAGAAGAAGACTAATGACATCCTCTAATGACGCTCAGGGTGCCTGCAATTAATTGGCAAGAATAATTTCCAGAGGAGGAACGTTGCTGACGGGAGGCGGTCCGCCGGATGTGTAGTGAAGGGAATATGGTTCCAGAGGATATGTGAGAGCAAGGGAAGTGGATCCAGAGGATATACTCGCATTGATAGGATGAAAATGGATCTAGATTATAAAAGATGCAGAGAATATGGAGCCAGATAATTTTAGAAAGGGGGGGTAAGGATCCAGAGGAACAGTGAGTGCAGAGAATGTTAGTCCAGAGAATATTTGAGTTCAGAGCATAAAAATTCAAAGCAGATTTTGCTTCAGGGAATATAAAACAGGAGGTTATGTGGTATCAGAGATTATTAAGGGAATATGTGACAGCAATGTGGATCCAGGAAAAATAGATCCAAACGGTGTGTGAGTCCGACGAAATGGGGTCTAGAGAATATAAATCTAGAGAATCTGTATGTCCAGAGAACGTGGATCTAAGGATATGTGTATCCAGAAAATTAGGATGGGGAGGAAAACTTTATGGGTCCAGAAGATACGTGGAGGGCATGTTCAACCTTGCGGTCCCTTACCCCTGCAGGTTCCTCAATCCCATTGCACCTCACTATCATCGTTTATTCTACGATATCTTTACTCCTGAGTCAAGTTTAGCTCAGCACCAAGCTTACCCGTGTAACACGATCACCTCTGCTACGGGCTCAAACCTATGACACCTTCACTCCTGTGGCAGCATCACCCCTGTGGCATCTTATCCCATGTAATGCCCTCGCCCCTGTGGCACCTGCACCTCTGAGGTACCTGCACCTCTGAGAACACTTTCAGCTCTGAGGCACCTGCAGCTCTGAGGCACCTGCATCTCTGAGAACACTTGCAGCTCTGAGGTACCTGCACCTCTGAGGTACCTGCATCTCTGAGAACACTTGCAGCTCTGAGGTACCTGCACCTCTGAGGTACCTGCACCTCTGAGAACACTTTCAGTTCTGAGGCACCTGCAGCTCTGAGGCACCTGCATCTCTGAGAACACTTGCAGCTCTGAGGCACCTGCAGCTCTGAGGCACCTGCATCTCTGAGAACACTTGCAGCTCTGAGGTACCTGCACCTCTGAGGTACCTGCACCTCTGAGAACACTTTCAGCTCTGAGGCACCTGCAGCTCTGAGGCACCTGCATCTCTGAGAACACTTGCAGCTCTGAGGTACTTGCCGCTCTGAGGCACCTGTAGCTCTGAGGCCCCTGCAGCTCTGAGAACACTTGCACCTCTGAGGTACCTGCAGCTCTGAAGTACCTGCAGCTCTGAGGCACCTACACCTCTGTGGCACCAGCACTTCTGTGGCACCCTCACTCCTATGCGTGGAATGGAGGCTTGGAATCCAGGGGATCTCGGAGAAGTAGGGAGAGAAACCTAGATACCGAATCCGAGACTAGGTCGAGAAAGACGCTGGCGAGGTAATCGCTTGTAATTAAGTCCTTGGAGAGAAGCCGGAGTCGCGGAACTTAGCGGCCACTCAAGCGGCGGCTAAAATAAGGATGTCCCTGGCGGCGCGTGTCGCCGCATGAAAAATAATCATTGAGCCTCACTGCCCGCGATCCCATATTAAAAACGCGGTCGCTGCTCGACGGCTCCGGCTAATCTTTGTCATCGCGCGCACGCTCCAGATCCGGAGAGCTGTGATTTCGAATAGTTTTGTTCCTCTGCAACACGCACTGGTGGAGAAATTGTGCGGGATGTACGTGATGATAACTACAAGATAATAATAATTAATATCTAACACTGGACATCAGGCCATTACACCCTAAACCTATGATAGACATCCAACGTTGTATATCGGCCATGATAGCTACAAAACTATTATAAACTATTGCAAAGTACCATTCAACTAAAAATTTCTTGCATATTTTCTCCAGCATGTATGAGCCATGGTTTCTACAGTATAATAGAATCTAAAATGTAGCGCTAAACATTTAGGGCACATTCGATTCGTCTGTAATTACAATTAAGATATTGAGGATTGATCTGTTTCACTTTGTCACAATGAAATGAGTTGTAAGTGTATGGAGCAACGCTGTTAAGTTGAGCCTGCTCAAAATTCCCTTTCACTAAGCAAGATTGTATTTCTCGAAAAGTCTCAAGGGCAGCCGACTCAGGGTTAATTCCTTAAGCTTACTTCAGCGGGTCGAAGCCAACGTACGCGTCTGAAATTTCGATCAAGTAAAGCATCGAACACTCAATTTCGGCTCTCAAGCGAGCATGTTCAAAGTCAATGAAAAAATGCACCAGAGTCCTGTGTTATTCGGTAAAGATTTCTCCTGCGTAAATTAATCCTGTCGAGGCAACAGAAACTCTGACACTGCACCAGATGCTTTGCAGTGCACTGAACACCTCCAAAATGCAATCAAAGATCTCCACAACGTACCAAAGTGTCCACAACACATATGCAGAAAAGTCCCCTAAGCCATACAACAGGCGCCAGAAGTGCGCCAACGGCGTCCTCTGCACAGGAAAAACCTTCCTGTGCCACCAAAGTTCCCTGAAATACTCAACGTTTGCACCTCTTCACCACAGCTGTTTACCATAGAACAGAAACGTTCACCATACTAAAAGACAACCCTGCACCACAGACACCTTCCACTCAATAAAGACGTCCAATTTTGCACCGACGACACCCATACTACAACAAAGACCTGTACGTGGTAATAAATACCTTCTTCATTAACAACAAAGACCTCCATCCTGCAACAAAGACATCCACCACACAACAAGGACCTTTTCATACTAACAAAAACATTCCACACAAATTACAGCAAAAACTTTCACACTGCACTAGAGACATCCACCTTAAAACAAAATTCCTTATATGGTAATAAAGTCATCCTCCAAGTAACAAAAACGTCTACATTGCCCCTAGACGCCCACCATGCAACAAAGACCTTTACATGGGAAGAAAGGCGTCCTCCATACAACAAAAACCCCTGCACTGCCCCCAAAGACACCCTGTGCTCACCTCAGAGCTCCCAGGTGCCCCCTATGGCTCCAAGTACCCCTGCTAAGCCGTATAGTTTTGATGGCCGGCGTGCAAGCGTGCTGGCTGCTGGGCCGCCTAGCGACTCACGCTTTGTCTAACCTGATTAGTTTACCACTAAACTGGCCAGACTTTTGGTGCCCGCAAATGTCGTTGATTGTCTTCAGCAAGCTAAGTATAGTTTAGGGAATCGCCCTTTGTCTGGGAAAAAGCTCTAAAGATTGCGTGTATTATTAATTAAAGGGACACTGTACGTCACAACGAGTTCTGAAAAAAAAAATACATTCTCCAACTTCTGTGTACAATGAAATTTAAAATAAAAAATCTAGTGTCATTCTTTAAGCATCCAGCTAATTTAAAATAATGCATCATATGCACTTTTTTCAATTCACGAAGATAAACATTCCGCACTGTTAGGAAAAAGAGGTTCATTGCCAAGTAGGGCAAAAGTAAATAGACTTTCACTAATAATCCCATACATGTGTTCTAAAATTTTACGTAAATATTCCATTTGCCTTTTATGCATCTGTGTGACCAACTACATGCATCTATAGTGAAACCCAAATGTATAAGTTTTTCCACCTATACAAATTCAGGTTGAAGACCAACACAGGTATATTTATTTTAATTTAATGTCCAAAACAGTTTTTATTTTTAACAAATTTGTTTCGATAAAAGTTTCAACGTAATTTATTTTCCAAATAACTTCAAGTCTTAAAGAGTATAAGTTTTAGGTTTAGCTTTCAATTTATTAAGTTTTAAGTTGTTAAAATAGGCTTCCATCTAATAGCCCTTCGTTTAAGCGATTTTAAATTGCATAAATAAACTGTAGAGAATAAATATTGTTTAACATTAAGAGGTTCGTAATTTAATAATTTCCACAGCGCCGAAGTGCGTCAAAACTTCAATTTAAACATACGAAGTAGAACGGCGGCGTACAGTCAGGTCCACATATTGCGACCCTTCTACAGTGCAGACTTGCCTCCCGGAACTTCCAACGAAGATGTGCAGAGATGAAATGGAAACGTACAGTCAAGTCACGAGTCGTAACGAGTGCAGCGAAGATGGGCACCAACGACAGAGCAGCGGGAAGCTAGGGCCAAAAATGCAGACCTGTAGAGTGAAATAAATACCTCACTATAACTTTTAGCGTATATGAATGACAAGTTACGAACGTAATACGAATAAATTCTATTAATATAATTAGATAATTTTCTATTTTAAAAATTAAACGATAGAAATGGCGACACACACTTTTCTACTAACGAAATTAAGTTTCACGGCAAGTTCATTTTATGATAAATGTTACGGATTTGAAGTATATCTTATAAGAATGAAAATAATACTGAATTGATCGCTAGCTGGACAAGTGCTTGTAGGAGAGCCGATAGCGTTACAACTTTGAAAGGGTGTCGTGCGCTCAAATCCCAACACGGCACCCGGCAGCCAAGTTAACAAGGAGCTCAGTACTATGAAAAAAGCATAAATTGAAGAAAACGCAAAGGTTTATAGAAATTAGAAAATGGAGAGTTAAGTAAAATGAATAAATTTGTTCCTCAATTAAATTAAATTAAACTGATTATTTTCAAAGCGTTTATAGTTGAACAAAGTATTAACTAAGAAAATAGAAAATTGTAGCAATTAATGAGACAACTAACCAAAGTCATACGTAAGTAGTAGCAATATAATTACTAATTGTCACACCTGAGATCAATATTTCCTCTCAGTGTGAAGCTTCACTTCCTGATGAAAGAGTTGGTAGAAAAGTTAAGGTGGTGCTTTGAAAAAAAAAGGCAATTTTAGTTAAGGTTTCAGAAAAGGTATAGTATGTTACGAACTACTATCAGTGTCTCCGACAAAACGGTGCGAGATTACTTTTTGACGATAGAGCCGCGAAAAGTTAAGTTAGTTAAATAGTTTAAGTCAAGTAATTCAAGTAGTTAAGTTTAGAAGTTTAAGTTTCAAAGCACCGTAGAAAAATTCCATGCTATTTACTCGCACTATCACACGCATGCAAAGGATAGAAGCATGCAACAAATGAAAAAAAAGATTACAACAGGCAGAGCCCAAGGCTTCGACCCGGTATGGGCCACTCGCAATCCAGCGCCGCTCTAACGGCACCGTGACCACGTTAATCGCTATATTTAAGGGTTTACATCGAATGAAGAAGTGAACTTGAAAAAATTGATAATTAAAGCCTATAAATACGTAAATAAATAATTATATATTTACTGAATTTTGGCTGAATAACTAGTATTACCGAGCAGAATGAAGCTAAGGCCTCAAATGACGAAGCGCCCCAGGTAAACTGTTCCCTTCCCGCAACATTACCATCGTCCGGAATGTTTAAGTAAATGCCGCGACGTCATTCGGAGACCCGTTGGTACCCAGGCGGTGCCCGATGGGATGTTCAGAAGAAGTTCTCATAAATGCTCTTCACAGCGCAGGCATCAGCACGAGAACTTTCCTACTGAACTGTCACATATCTTATGCCGGAGCCACACTATACAATCGCACGCCCAACTTATGAACGGATGTTCAACTAGCACGTCGTCCGATTCCCTGTAGAAGTCGGTAGCATAGATGCGGTAGCAGGAACCACGTGCTAGCTGAAGTCCGCTCTTAAATTGAACATAAGATTATATACCACTGAGAAAAGAACAGAGACGGGCAGTTCTTCAGCATGTTTGTGAGACCATTAGCGTCATTTTGATGACGTCACAAGTAACCGCTTGCATTAAAAGCATGTTCGATTGGGCGTCAAAATTAGGCCATTCGAGACTTTCTCAAAACTTCAGGCAGGTGCGCTGGCTTCGACTTATTGTATTCAGTTTAAAGTATCGACCCTGAGTCGGTTACCCTTTATGGAAACTTCCAGAAAGTCAATCTTGCTCTGTAAAGTGGAGTCTTTAGCTGCCTCAAAGCAATCGCCTTACTTCCGACACTTGCAATAAGTTTTTTAAAGAGAAAAAGTAAGGCTTCTATTTAAAGCCTCGGACAAGTCAAGCTCAATTTCGGGTCCCAGTCGGACGTACCCTAAATCACTTGCTTATGTCCATTATACCAGTGCTATCTAAATATCTCCAGTTGCGCCAAGAGACAGTAGGCTAATGACGTCACAACGGTTTCGAGCGACTGATTTGAGATGCGCTCGATAGTTGTGAATCTGTGTATGCTTTTGTTTGTGTTGTACGATAACAGAAACCTCCTAGCCGATTTTTACCGGCCCTTAGCCATAACATCCACCAAATGGCTTAAGTCTCATCGTTTGCACGGGGGGGGGGGTAGGGGGGGGAAGTGGTGCAATTTGAAATTGAGCTCGTGGTAAGCTGCATTCAGTGATTAATATTATCTAAATTTACTGTACAGATGGCAGTCAGTTTAATTACTAGCTTTGTTTTAACGTTTGTGGCTATTAGTTTATTTATAATTTGCAAGCAATTGTAAATTTATTAAGTATCTGTATAAATATTTTGTTTATTATTTCGTTCATCTATGCATCCATCCATGTCTCCATTCGTTCAATTGCACAGTAGGAGGCTTCGCACGTGAGCCTTTCCCCTTCGATGATCAAAACTTCTGACGCTGACATCAAAATGGTCTCACGATACTGAAAGAATTATCGTCACGCTCACGGATGAAGCATCTTCCAGATTTGTTCTCACGCTAGCGTGAGGGATAACTCTTTCTTGCTTTACTTAAAGCTCGAATAGCTCAGTAATGCATTCAGGAGTGAAGTTTTATAAAAGAAAACGCCTGAATACGTGCCTGCGAGACATCGATATCGAGATAATTTAAAGCACTTAAATTTTTTTAATAATTAAACACGGCAATCGAGCAAAAAACGCTTCTTAGAGTCAGGCCAACGCAATATTTTATCCGTAAGTTATTGAGTCAATAAAAACAGCAATCAAACTGCACAGTTCTCTCAATTACAACTGATTGCAAATTGAAAGAGATATCTAATACGTCACTAATGACATTTCTCAAGAAACCTGATTTGTTGGTAAACATTTTCATAGCATTTGGTAGACGCGTAGATATGTAATAACAATTTACCTTCCTTTTCTTTTCTTTATTTTAGCAAAATTGGCTGATTTCTCTGAAATTCCTAATACATTATAGCTGCATCGTAAGTTTGTAACGATTTGCAATCTATTTTCAATGCAATATTATAAGCAGTCGTTCTTTATTATAGTAACTAGTGGACCCCGTGCGTTAAAAAATTCACGCAATAATCGATATGTTTGCCTGATACCTATAGGCCGGGTGCGGAATCTTCTCTAACTTGCTTCCTCATTTTCTTCACTGACCTTTTTCGTGATCTCAACGTTAGGTCTTCTCTATTGATAGTAAGAAAAGTTTCAATAAAACACTTTAATAGATTTGCACGCAACTCCAGTCAGGTCAGCTTATATTCAATGTCAGCGCTCCGTAGTAATGATACCGTTGATACCGTAGTACCAACACAAATACCTATCTGCTTCATTTGAAGTGCTGAAATTTTGGCCCGTGGCGAGCAAGCGACCTACGGAATCGCGGACGACCTAAACTGCGATGGAGCGACAGAGTGTGAAAAAAGAAGCAGCTGGAGGACGATTGGGTGGTAGATCAGGGGCTGTGGAGGAAAATTGCGAGAAACGGCGACCCCCTGTGAAAATGGGAACGCAACCAGAAAAAAGAGAAAACTGCTCAGTCAAATAAGAAAAGCAAATAAGAAGCACAGAAAGTTCGAAGAAATGATTGTCTACTGCTCGTGAAAAATCACCCTCTCCAGAGCGCTTCGTTGACCATCGCCGAATGTATACGTCGTTACCTGAGAGAAAAAAAGTTATAAAATCGGACTCCAGAAGCTGTTCCGATTTCAAGAAGTGTTTCAAGCAAGAAGGATCTTCAGATAAAGGGATAAGGAACAGCCGTCGCCATCTTCTGCAACCTGGTCATCGATTTACAAAATCTGTAACCTGGTTTATTTTTCGCCTAATTCCTTCAAAGCGGACACGAAATCAAAACTCATATAATAAAACGTTTGGTGTATTTATTTATTTCGTGTCTGCTGTTAAGAAAATAGATAGGCGGAAAATATTCTTGGCTGCAGAAGATGGCGAAAGGTTCTTTATCCCTTAATCTGAAGGCACTTCTTGCTTGAAATACTTCTTGAAATCCAAGTAAAGATATTTGCAGCTTCTACAGTCCGTTTTTATAACTTTTTTCTTTCTGGTCACGACGTTATGAATTCGGCAGATGGTCAACGAAGGGCTCTGGAGGTGACGATTTTTCACGGGTAGTAGACAATTATTTCTTCTAGCTTACTATCTTTCTTATATGACGGAGCAGTTTTCTCTTCTTTTTCTCTGGTTGCGTTTCCATTTTCATAGGGGGTCGCTGTTTCTCGCAATTCTCTTCCAAAGCGTCTGATCTACCACCCATTGTCCTCCAGCTGCTTTTTCCTGACAAATTTTCACACTCTGTGGCTCCATCGCAGTTTAGGTCGTTTGCGACTCCGTCGGCCGTTCTCTCTTCGCAAGCCAAAATTTCAGCACTTCAAATGAGGCAGATATTTGAGTTAGTAAGACGGTATCAACGGTATCATTGCTACGGAGCGCTGACATTGTAAAAGTAAAAGCTAACCTGACTAGAGTTTCATTTAAGTTTATTAGTATTTTATTCAAGCTTTTACTTCTGTCTATCAATATAGAAGACCTAAGGATAAGAACACGAAAAACGATCAGTGAAGAAAATGAAGAAGCAAGTCAGAGAAGATTCCGCACTTGGCCTATAGGTATTAGGCAAACATATCGATTATTGCGTGATTTTTTTCACTCACAGGTACACTAGTAAATATATACACGAAGCGCTTTATTNACGGAAAACGATCAGTGAAGAAAATGAAGAAGCAAGTCAGAGAAGATTCCGCACTTGGCCTATAGGTATTAGGCAAACATATCGATTATTGCGTGATTTTTTTCACTCACAGGTACACTAGTAAATAAATACACGAAGCGCTTTATTAACTAAGGACAAACAATTTTATTCACAAGTCTCACGATACTCAAGACCGGAGCATTCACATGCGCAGTTTCTGTGAACGTCGATACGTTGCCACGTTTAGATTATAGTTACGATGTGTTCACGATACTGTAATAAAAGGCTCTCGAGTGAACCCGTTATAGATTCAAATTCGCTGCTGGCAAATCCTCGTCGTATCCTATCTACCGTAAATACGTACCCTAATGCAGCCACGCCCACTTTTTGTAAGCTGAAGCTCCCCATGAATATGAACCCCGTATTTGCAGAGCCATTTCAAACATTAGCGGAGCTGCGTTTCGCCGCATTTTACGGCATATGCCGAGCGCTTTCAAGGCACACGGGGCAATATCATATGAGTTGGCTCGTGATCTGTGCTATATTGCTCTGTCTCAGATATTAGACGACGTGTTCTCATTACATTTAGTCCCATGTCCTCCATGCAATTGCGCTGAACTCGCTCTGCTCTTCCAGGCAAATGCTTCTCATAAAAGAGCCATTTTCCTCGCCGTTCTCTTTTGCCTCTGATGCTCGTTTATTAGTTCTAAAATGAGGGCAACCCATCCAGCATAGAATGGCAGCGGTTTATAATTTCAAGCTAGATAGGAAGGCAAATGTAAGGGCAACGTACGGCGTTTCTGAAAGATAGCACTGCTCGGCTGTAACTTGAGTAATTAAAATTTAATTCAAAACGATTAAGGCTGTTTTCGGAAATAACTGCAACTTATTGTTGGATCATAAAGTTTATGACGAGAGACCTCAGCTTAAGCCTAAAAGAACTGGTGCATTTTTAACATTGAGTTTCTTTTAAAATACCGTAATTTGTGGAAGAAAACTACGGATATCTTAATTATCTGCATTCAATTCTCAAATCATCTGACAGTAATTATCACCCGTGAACAAAGTGAGAGAGGTGATAATTTTTTCGTTGAAGATTTAAATATATCTATTTGTATATTTATTTGTTTGTTTAAACATACGCCGTATTAGTGATTGACAATTATTTTTATGTATATTTATATATGTCTGTCCACCCAATAAGTGGACGAAGGAGTTGAGCAATCTTTATAATTTTTTGTAGGAAGTTTGGTTGGTTGACCTACATGTGACCCATGCCAAGAAAACAGACCTAGCTGACCATAAAAAATGGACGGCATTGAATTTCCCTAAAAGCGGGGCGAATTTCCCTCCAGCGCGGCAGATCATTTGGAGAATGGGGCGTTCCATTTTTCCTATGTTATTATTGAAGAGCTATTCGATGGAACGCATGCGGGTGTGCCCTAGCCGCGTTCATCGAAAATGACTTCGTTGAATTTGCCCCCTACCGCGGGTGATTATATTACGCCATCGAGGCGTTCTAGTTTTCATTTATAGTTAAATCTCTAGCAACAGTTCATGCTGCCACGACGTAAGTAAAATAGCTTAGTAAATACAGTAAATCACCTTGAATGGCCACTATACTTTAGGATAAGTTTTCTATCATCGCACAGTTGAAAATTCCTGCACGTAGGCAACTCCTATTGAAATATCTATCTAAGAAGCAATAATGCATCCAAAGGTCACTAGTGTCGTGCAACGCAACATCTTATATGTCACCATTAAACCAGAGCTAGCTGTTTGATAAAGTGCAGTTTGTTGGTTGCTTGCTTGCTTCCTCTCTTGGTTGAATGATTAGTTCGTTGGTTGGTCCGTCTTTTTGTCTCGATGTTAAGGATTTAGATAGAAGAAAATTCATCTACTGAAAAACAAGATGAAGTAGGAGTAAACTGTATAGACCTAAGTTGCTATAGCTAATATTGATTGAGGAATATGCTCGAACTACTGCAATTTCTGAGGCTCGTATCGCTCAGAAAAATAGTTAGGTACTATTTGATATCCTTTTGAGCATGGTAAACGAGGAGCTCAATCTTGGATGAAATTTTCGTTCCTGTCGTGCATAATCCATTTCCCTCATGTTTTCCCTAGCTGAGTTTCTTTGTGGCAGTGGAAACTTCACGCGGACCAGAAGTCCACGCATTTTTTTTAATTCTTATTGGCGCCAAACATCGATCCAAATGGTTCAACTGCTGATATCAAGGATGCAGCGAGAACTGAATATATCGGGTGAATTCTTATTTGATAGAACTGTATTTTCTTGATGCTACTTGACTTTCAAGCATCTCAAAATAATATATGCGCTTTAATGCCAAATGGAGATTTTTCTCTTGCAGACTCATGACGACACAATTCGTGCTGATTTAATGGAGGATTAAGCTTCGGGTATGAAGTCGATTTTGCAGTAGAACTCAAGCAAGAACAAGAAAACAACCCCATTATAAAAATGTTGCTCACGTTTTTGACGGCTTAGTACGCTAGTTTTCTTTTGCAACGTGTGGTTATGTCTTACTGTACAGTATTGCTGAATTAACATAATTCGTTCCCCAAGTTACAAGAAGCCTCTCCTACCATACTAAAGCCGCGCTCACACGATAGATTTTTGAACGCGTGTAATCCCTGAGCAAACCGCCCGAAGGTTTGGAAGCGTCGCTGCAAGCACCACTGTGTGTCTAGCTTGGCTTGGCAAGCGTCACTGCTACAGTCGCGGTTGTTTCTTAAAATTTGGAGTGAAATAGAGCTAAGAAAGCTGTGCATTTCTCTTCTGTTCAAATGGCTCAATAACTCATCTAACGGGAGGAGTAGATTACATTAAAAAAAATGTGAATATAAAGTTATCGCAACAAAGATTTTTTTTTCAGCGTAGGTCGGACGACTTGCTGAGTAACCTTGTGCAAATGACTGAAGTGTGAACCGACAGTCAGATGAACGTGCTACTAAATTTCAGCATCGTAACGTTTTACTGTATCCTTGCACACAGCCATGTGCGTGGTATCCTTGTACACAGCCATGTGCGTGGTATCCTTGCACACAGCCATGTGCGTGTTCGTGTGTGTTTTAGAAAATTACTAAAATACTGGCCAGTACGTCCACGGGCTTAGTAAGTGTTGTTGTTGAAGTTTCGGACAGCTTTCCGAGTTATACTTCCATGCATGCTCGTGAATATTATGTCAGGACAACATTAGCGAGCAAATTTGTCAAATCGTGGGTTAAACTTCCATTTCCATGTATATATATATATATATATACATATACCGATTTGGACTATTAGATGGGTAACAATTTTTCTGTACGGACCATTAGATTGCTGGCGTCTCATTATAGGTACCATGAATCTGGTACGTCTATCGTCCCAGGCAGATCAAATAGCCTAAAAATAAACCTGAAAACTTCTTAAAACACCATAGATTTGCTCCGGTTTGGTCTCATTTGAAGAAAAATAAATCTACGTTTGAACGCACCCCCACTTCTCAATAGCAAAACGCGTTTTGGATTCTGGCACCCACCATACCCCACGCTAGTACAGCAGCCCTTCCCAAATGAAGTCATCGGTTAGGCCGAGAACCTTGTAGGTTAGGCGGGAAGTTCTGGTGTATCTAGTGTTTTAATGTGTTTTAAAGTGATTTAAACCCGTATATATCATAGGATATTAGCAGAACCAGTCTTTTCTTTGCCTAACCTACAAGGTTCTCGGCCTAACCGATGACTTCATTTGTTGGTTAGCTATTCGTCACTTAGCGTCAATCTTTGATTGGCCTTGCTTAGCGTCGTCGTTATAGCGTGTACAGCAAGATCAGTGCTATTTAAAAAAGGGATGTACGTCAGCAAGCAAGCACTTCTAAAGGCTTTCTAAATTAATGGAAACGTTTCAATGGTGGGTTCCCTAGTTGAAGGCAAAATTTGTTGGCGCAAAGTTGAGTCACAGAACGAACCATTATACGCCGTGTCGCGTAAGCTTAAAACAGGGTTGATGGCAGTGCTTATACTAACTCTCCGGCTGCTCAGAGGCGCCGGAAACCAAGTGCGTTTTGAAGCCAACACCGTCCTCCTTCTAATCTAGCATAATGGAATACGCTACGGTGTATCGTACTGTCAGGAAAATGGGGCATTACTTATGGAACGCACCTTGTATCTGGTACATTGTACACCCCAAGAGTAGATGCATGTATTGTGTGGATAAGTGCACCGCACCAAAAATCTACCTTTCGGACTCTTTCTCAGTTCAAAAATTTGGTAACTCACGTATGGTGACTTGACACACGAGTGTAATTTTCATGTAAACGTTGAGTACCCTGTCTTCTTGTACTTCAATCCGGGTGCTTGATGGATTTTCCAACGACTCAATCAGAAAGACGATATCGTATCAGCTTCTTCTACTTGCTGCACATTGCTACAACTAAATCTCGTAGATGTCAACAACCCTTCGTTTCGACATAGCTGCACAAATTGGAAATCTCTAGATAATAAAAGTACGTGCCCAAAAATCGTTTTTACATGAAACGTGAGCACCCGCAGCCTTAGATGTTAACGAACTCCATCCTGCTTCAGTGATGCG
>LQNS02278182.1:1720974-1746760 GCA_001587735.2 Parhyale hawaiensis
AATTGGAAATCTCTAGATAATAAAAGTACGTGCCCAAAAATCGTTTTTACATGAAACGTGAGCACCCGCAGCCTTAGATGTTAACGAACTCCATCCTGCTTCAGTGATGCGTGCGACGCAAAACCTCAGTAATCTAAATAACTTGCTTTTCACTCTCTCTCTTTCTTTCCCTCCCTCTGCGTGACGTTAAAAACCACACGGGGAATAATTCCGGCCATAAAATTTTGCATTTTTACACTGGTTTCCTTGAGCTGAGGTGAATGTTTATTACAGAAGAAATAGCTGGTGTAGCGCTCCCCCACAGAGCAGCTAATGGCTCCACTTCCTGCCTGTTCGTTAAAATGTGCTGCTGGTGAGCGACAGCGTATCGCTAGTATAAGAATTGCGCAAATGCTCTAGCGTATTGAAGTAAGCTTTTTAATTTTTATTGTTTTAAATATATATATGTATATATAAACTGCTCGCGCTCATCAGCATATGTTTTAAATTCCTATGTTGCTCTAGATCTTTAATACTTGTGCTTATTAAAATACGATTAAAAATTTTCGTTGCTTTGGAAATAATGCTACGGCAAAAGTTAGTAAAACAGTCTTCCCAATATCCGTAGACCTTATGACGAGTCCTATTTATTAAAAGAAAGTAATTTATAAATAGTGAATTGTTGCGCGCGTAGATGAGCAGTTAACTAAATTCCGCCCGCAGACACCTATGCGAAGCATTCGCTTTTGCTTGGGTTAACATTTTATGCATGATTTTTGTCGTTAGTTTCATGGTGCAGCGAATCTCGGTACAATGAAATACAACATCAGATCTATGGTCTGTTATTTTCCTCCATTCAAGAAATCTAGTTTATGTTGTAGTTTCAATCGGAAATGTATAATAAGCAATGAGCGGGAGGTCTTCGTAGGGTACAAAACGAGCAGTCGGGTTCCTTTCAATCCCTTGCTTACGTAGTGCAGTGACGTCAGCGTCAGGGCGATTACTGATTGGCTAGAAGTTGCCTACCGCGTATCCACATAGATCTCACTTAATTTTCTTTAGTAAATGAACTGTGGTTCGGGTTTAGTGACTGCAAGGAGGTTTAATGCTCTATTCAACCTCCTTAAGTGCCTGTGATCTTGTTGTGATGTGAAGTGTGCGATGCTGCGGACTGTGAATATCCGAGAGGCATCAGGTGTGTATATGTTGTTGAACTTCTAGTTCTTGTAAAAATTTATCCTGACGAAGAGAAAGTTCTTGATGCTGAGAGAACATTTAAATATACACAGGTTTTTTTGTATTTACCACTACCCACTGCTATAACTGCTAATGTAGGTATGCAATATTATACCCAGAGGTGGGCGCCTGAACCTTTTTTGGGGTTCCGAATCCGAACCGGAATCTTTGCCGGTTTTGGGTTCCGAACCTCCGAATAGCGAACCCGACTTTCAAAATTTCGGTGCGAACATTTCTTTAGAATAATTGTCTGCGAACCTCCAAATCTCTAAGAAAAATAGCAAAGCGAACCTTAATTCCGATACCTTCCGAACATATCTGAACCTCAATTTCACTTATTCCGAATCTTCGAATCTAAATTTAAAGTTTTCCGATTAAAAAAAAGTGTATTTAAGATATCGACATTATTCATGAAAAAAACTATTACTAGAAAAGCTAATTATTATTACAAGACAGTAGCCACTGGCGCTTGCGCGGTGGCTGCGCGTCACAAACAAGCGTTCTGATTTGCTGGCAGCCAGCTGCGGTCACAACATGAGTCTGTGTAGTAGTGATAAAGCAACGAGTTAAACACCACGAGTAAGTATATTTCCATGTTCAAAGAAGGGAAGTCCAGGCAGTACTACTAGTTTTTGTTTTGCATAACTACACACAGTCACATAGGCTTGCATATCGATCACATTTCGAGCAGTAGTCATTTGAGACACACAAACACAGTAACAAGCCCATACTGAAATAAAAGTAGAGAGAAGCGATAAAGTACAACATGATGCTAATGATCATAGGCGTCTCTAGTTGCTACAGATACATAGGCGTCACTAGCCACGTTTGTATGCCTCGGAAAAGTTAAAAACCAAGTGTTTCTTCGTCTTTGTTTTGTTTTTACTTTCTCCCAACATTCGGAGGTTCGGATTCGCAAAAAAAAGACGTTCCGAACTAGGAAGTCCGAATCTTTTTGTCGTCGGTAAGAATCCGAACCTCCGAACAAGAATCCGGGATTGTACCGGTCCGAACAAATCGGCAGATGAAGGTTCGCCAACATTTGTACGGAATGCCCACCTCTGATTATACCAAATATACATGATGCAATGGTTTATAGTACGGAATTTGCTCCTACTACTGCTGCTATGTCATTTATATTGTGTTTACTTCTATGCTAAATAAATACTACAATTACTAGTTCTACTATAATATACTACTGTTAATCATATACTGTATGGCA
This sequence comes from Parhyale hawaiensis, assembly GCA_001587735.2. Lineage (NCBI taxonomy): Eukaryota > Metazoa > Arthropoda > Malacostraca > Amphipoda > Hyalidae > Parhyale > Parhyale hawaiensis. Next base: position 1,723,412 of record LQNS02278182.1, read on the forward strand.
TCTACTAATTGATACTATCCAGTACTATTACTGCTACTACTACTAATATATATGATACCAAATATACGCTATAAAAATTATAATATATACGTATACCCCATAACTATTTAAACTGACTGCATAAGTAGGCCTACTATATCACAAAATTCTAGATAATAATATTAATGATACCGCCATTGCTCATCCCACTAAATGTCATTGTTTACACGCAAAGAACGCAATAACCTTTGGTTGGGAAGTCATGTACAAGAAAGAAAGAAAGAAAACTCATATAGTTCTCCCCGTAGAAAGATTTTTGTACAATAATACTATTACAATGCTTACAACAGCATATATGAATTTACTCGAGGACTGAGAAGCTTGAAACCACGTATAAAAATGCGTGAAAGTAGCCCACTTTAACTGACACATGAGCAAACCGATCATTTTCTTACTCAGTCTGTAAAAACTTTAATTCTGACCTCTATGTTCAACGTATCAATGCAGTCAAGATAAAGAACCTGAAAAAGTATAGTAAAACAGTGTATTGTTTTATTTCTTGCTCACTAGCAAATATTGCTTGGTCTTTCTCAGACAACGCAGGCGACAGTCTTCCTTTCATATTTTTATTATATCTTGAAATTAGCACATAACTCAGTTCTTAAGCCTAGTGCTAAGCTTTTGGAAAAGAACGAAAACACTTCTATTTTAATCCTTTATATTATTGGCATTTACAAAATACGTCATCAACGAGTCGAGTTTTCGCAGATATCTTGTGTACTTCGAGGGTCTTCGGACGACGTCCAGGTGACGTTGTTCACATCACCTCGCGAGTGTGGAATCACGATGTTTGGTTTCTTTCATTAGGTTGTAGCCAGTGCCCGAAGAGAGAGCCAGCAGCGAATGCCGATGATAAAAAGCTAATTAGGATAAATCTGCTTCGGAATATTTTACGGGGCGATGCTCAAGCCAGTCTTCAATAGTGCGACAGACTGCGTTTTTAGTACAACATAATGTATGTCCTCCATATCATGACCGAAAAATCTGTCGTAGAAAATATTACAGTGCAATCCTGAAGTTCACAGTCGCTTGTATAGGTAAGTGACAGACAGCGTTTTCATAATAATGTAGATTATTAATTTCCTGCACGCTAAAGCCTGCCAATATCAGTTCCCTTCTTCGATCGTGCCTCAGGAACGGCCACTCCCGGCCGTCGCCAGGGATGGAATAACAACAGGCGTATTTTTGCGTCTGTATTAAAAGCTTGTGACAACAGGGGAGGCAGGAGACAGCCGAGGCTGAGCCAGCTTCAATAAGTTACTTTGATCAGCGCCCCTCGATCAGTCCTGGTTGTCTCATCTCATTATGGTGGAGGATGGAACAACCTTGTACGAGGGTTCGACGATGGTATTATTATTATATTTACCAAAGAGGCCACGCATATATCCTGGAACATTCGCACTTTGTCTTTACGGAATTTTCTCGGTTAGCTAAGGCGAACCTACCGAGACGGAAGGCGTAAGTTGAATCTCTGTAACGTCCACAACAGAAGCCAGGCTGAGCTGCAGACTGTATGTGAAAGATGAGATTTGTTTAGAATTGAAACTTATGCTTTGCATAACTTCTTTGGATGCTGAACAGAAAATTAAATAGTGAGGCAGTAAGTTGGAATCAAGAAGAATTTGACAATCTCAGACAAGGTTCAAAACGTAATAAGATATTGAGGCAAATATAATAGGGAAAAAAAATGGAGGGATAACGAAGAGTATAATTTATGATGCAAAACATGTGCAAGCCATGTTGAAACTGAGAGAGTAGGTCAGAAAGTTAAAACTAACGAGCGTCCTTTCGGAAATGCAGTACAGCATACCATCCCAGCGCAACAGACAATGATCTCTGGCAACCTACGGACAAACACACGCACCGTTGTCAATAGAACACTCGCTTTCGCTTCGCTCCAGCGAGCGTAAAGCAGATGAAGAGTAAAGATATATGCTCACAAAAACAAATATTGACGCTATGGTTAGTATTTCAGCTTGGAAGTGGCGCTGCGATCAGAATACGCTGACGGCAGGCCCAGAACAAGAGCGGAAGCTGGTACAGGTCTTCTTCTTCACGCCTCGCTGCTACCATCAGCGAGCACAGACCCAAACAAATAGTATTCCATTCTGCCAAATTTTTATCATCGCCTTAAATGTGATATTTACTTTGTAATATTATCGACGTATTTCAGTAGTAAGTGAAATTGAAGCGAATTTATGACAACTATATTTTATTTATATGTAATAATATATAGAGCAAGGTGCGCTAGAATTGTTTACAAATCTTCTATCGACAGCCCCTCGATGATTTCTTTGCACTCGGATAGCGGAAATGTTTATAATAATCACTACATTGGCACACACTGAGAATTTTGTGGTGATGGTTAGCAAATAAGAGTGCCGCGTGCCGTCTGTGCCGGGCTTTACATCTCCTGTTAGAACACTTAACTCGTTATAATCGTCTACGACTTACTAATATTTCTCCTTCGTATGTTGAAACACCACGCCTGCACCACCGCCTGGGAGTACGGGCTATGTACATAGAGAGAGTATACATGAAGCATTATTTATACGGGAACTGCTTGTTCGTTGCCGCGCGCAACATGCGATTTTCTCCACACCTCCATCTCTGAGCGATATCCCGCTTGCATGGCTGCAAGTACCTTACTGAATATATCTAAAAGTTTAAATCTAAAATATTTTTTAGGACTTTCAAATGTTTAAGGCAAAAAAACTATGGTCAAACTTCAGTCTAATGCCCAAAAGCAGTAAAATCGTAACGCACACGGCAAAACTCTATAGTTAGGAGTAAAGTTCACTTAGAGAACATCTCGAGGACTACAGTGATATAATGCGTATCGTTACATAGTGTGAACCTGGTACTCGTATAAATGAAAACAAGCTAGTCAGTCAACTGACTCTAAAGCGGGTTCCTACGACAGCCAAAAGTACGTGATCGGACACTCAACGTGTTGCTGCGTCAGTGCGAGCTACACAAAGTTGCCAGGTTTTCTCAGTAGTAATTCAGTCTAATTCCAAAGAGGTATTTTAATATTTGCTGGTAACACTTACTAAGCCAACTAATCGGCTGCTAGTATATTAATGAATCTTTTAATAGGAATTTATATTCTGTTGTCATGGACGCTAGAAATCCATCAGATGCTGAGTTTAAAATTCACATTCATTAAGCTAGCGCTTGAACTTTCCTTACGACCTCTCCACATGTTAGTCTTTTGAAAGTTTTCGCTCATTCTCTCGTCCGAATGCGTTATTGGAAAGAAGATACAGAAAAAAGTGCCCTGTTTTCTCAGTTTTATTTTGCTCCAAATTTGAAAAGATATCCGTAACTAACTAGCGTAGTGGCACTTGGCCAGGAAACTGATTTGAACGCTAATATTTTGCTACCTTTTGTGACGCACTCATAGTTGTGCTTATAACAACGCTACGAAACAATCGGACGATTGGGCGAGTGAACGCAATCAAAAGAAAAACGTACAGACCAGCCCTTAGAGGCATGGTACACTAATATTTTAAAAATCCAAGAAACTAAGTCATATGAGCAATGGATATGATCTATTCGTAGTATAAAACAAATACCTAAGTTTACGATCAGGAAAACACTTTGGAAACATCTTGCACCGGTTCACATGTACTGGGCTTTCTCTAGCAGATGTGCCTGCGAAGTTAACAGATGACACTTTTGAGCGCATTCCGGCTCATTAAGACCTTCATATTTCTACAAATTTTTTTATAAAATGGACTGGAAAATCAGTTCACTTGTGGTTTTCTTTTAGCCCTGACGAAAAGATTGGATTGCCTACGCCTAAAGAGGTCCTTTAACTAACGCACACGTCTGAGTTTCTGGATAACTTGAAGCTAATGAGCTTAGCTTAGCTTGCCCTTGTCGTTTCCAGCTAACAACTTGACGTTGATTCTACGTGGAAATCATGTCGTGCGTCAACAGATCAACGTGCATAGCACGTTGATACGTGGACTCCAGAAAACGTTGTTAGCACGTTGTGAGACAACGTGCTAACAACGTTGTGACAACCACCATAGCTACCTGGCGTCGTCAATTCAGCTCCAGATAACGTTGTTAGCACGTGGTATCATAACGTGCTAAAGGACCGCCAAGCACAAGGTGCTAAGGACGTGCCCAGCACGTTGTGTGTGTACGATGTTGTAACAACGTTATCTGCAGTCCACAGATCAGCGTGCATAGCATGTTGAGCCATAGCTCATAATGTTGGTTGTACGTCGTGTGTTTGCGCGGTTCCACTCGATGCCGTCTTTATAGCATCGACACTCGCGCTACCTGCACAACGCTCGGCTACCAACTCGATGTTGTCATTACGGCTCATAACCTCAGTGAAGATCGTAACAAGCCGTGTCCAACTGCAACGAACGACTGAATCGCAGCTGCTCTCGCCACCCTAATCTACAAATAACAACGACGACGGCTTATATCCGTTAAAAATGAGGTTCCTCGTTGTTGTCACTCGCCAGTAAAAGATATTTCCCATCCTTGTAATCGATTTTAACCGGCCAACCTCGAGATGCCTCGTGGAGGACCGTGAACTCTAGGCAGTAGTCTACCCGCTGTAACCGAGGGCAGTAGCTACGGTGGCGCCATCTGCGCGGCCGTTGCTGTACCGCGGCCGAGTATTGCCAAGACCCACGGTACGCTGACGGTAGTAAGTCGGATTAAGAGCTTGCCTTAGGTCAATGACGTCACTACACCAGTGGGCAGGGAGTGGCTACTGTAGACTGAAGGTAGTAGTAAGTCAACATGAGATGTTCTTTTCGGACAGTGACAGCACTACACCAGTGGCTACTGTACAGTGAAGGTAGTATATCAAAATGAGATCTACCTTCAGGACAGTGACAGCACTGCAGCAGTAGTTACTGTACACTGGTAGTAGGTCAAAAGGAGATTTTCCTGTGGCCTTCGGGTGTGTGACAGCAGAGCATCACTGGCCATAGAACACTGAAAGCTGTACGTCAGGTTGAAAGCCTCCTTTGTGACAGCGCCTTTGCTACCAGAGTAATTGCAATACACAGAAGGTGATAAGTTAAAATGAGACACGTTGTTGCGTCAGTGACGTCACAAAACACGTGACCATAGCACTCCGAATGTTATAACATAGAACGAGAGCGTGCGGTGGGACAAGATCATCAGATCGATATATGTTTGCTAAGAAATTTTTTTTTTTCTTGAAGATTTTTCACTGTAACTTCACGTAACAGTAACAATATAGTAATGCACAATTCTAAAATAAAGGAGTCAATTTATCGTGAATTCAGAAACGTAATTTAATGTCAGTGCGCATGGTGTCACCGGAGACAAACAACAATCCTTAGTAACTGGGGTGCAATTGCTGTACTTGTGGCACAAACGCTTGCTGTGTGTATACTTTGTCTAATAAAAATTTCGAAATTGATTTTTATCATCAAAACGTTTCAACGTCTAGAAAAAATGCTTATTATCTCCGCCAAGGAGATAATATTTTTGTCGAGTTTGTCTGGCTGTCTGTCTCTTCGTTTATTTGTCCGTCCCCAAGATAACTAAAAAATTATGGACGGATCTTCTAGAAATTTACAGGGATTTTAAGCTAGTTAGTAGCAAGACATGATTAGCTTTTGACGAAGATCCGTTCAACCGTTTATTTGTTTGTCTATCTACCTCTTTTTAGTACCATAACTGAAAAAATATATATGGAGGGATTTTTATGAAACTTACTAGAGTTGTTGGGTAAATCACGGAGAGGAAGTGACGAAGTTTCTGTGATGATCTGTTTGTTCGTTCGTTTGTCTCTGTGTTTGATTTTATCTTCGTTAGCAAAATAACTCAAAAAGTTAAGAACGGATATTTATGAAATTGACAGAAATTGTTAAAAATGTCAAAGGACACAAATGATCTAATATTGTGACGAACGGATGGTCTATTTCTGTAGTAGTAGTAGTAGTAGTAGAAGTTTTACTAGCGCTTCAGTGGCACACTGCCTATATAGCGCCGAACTATTCCTGTGGTTTAACACAGGCTCGTGCGCTACTGGGGCGCGTTTTATATTGTTAATGATTTTTGTGGCGGATTTTCTGCCGGTAGGTCACAAAGTGGTCAGTGCGCTACTCACAGGAAAAAGGCGCAAGTTGAGCATCTCCAACCCCAGGGCATGGCTGAACGCTTTCGCTCAGCTACACCACACAGAGGAAGGAAACGAAATACAAGAAGGTAGAAGTCTAGCGGGAATAGATCGGCCACATCAATCGGCAACCTACCTCCCTAAACAGAAGGGGAAATATTGACAGCCTACCTAACTTTACAAAACTAACCTCGTCAGCAGGGACTGCGGCAAGCTGCAACATCCCCTGCGGAGAAGGCATTCGGGACCGTTGGGGTTGTGAGGCCCAAACTTATTGTGGCAGGGAAAGGGCCTGCCAGAAAATGCCCCTGAGGGCGGTGTAAAGGCAACTGTATAGGGCGTTAATTAGTGTGTCCAAGCCCTGCGAGCAATGTCTGTTCAGGATTTAGTGTCTCCCAGACTTTAGCCTTGGAGACTGTACTATGCTGTGGACTGTGTATCTCCGCAAGGACTCTAATTACTATGAGGTTTCGGAAGATCTCAACACAAAAAAATATATTTTTCACTTTGCACAAAACTTTCCTATATAAAACAAAAATTTTAGTACAGAACGAAAAACTTTTTTCCATTTTTTTACCAAGACACTTTACTTATTCGTTAAAGATCAGTGCAGGTAAAAAAAAAACATTTTATTCACAGTAGAAAGAAATCTAAGTTGAAAGTTGCAACGCAAAGAAAATGAAATAATGGATTTTTCTCGATACACAATGTCATTTATTATCATGATATGCAATAAAAACATTAAATATAGCTGTTTTATTTCTATGCCTCCACAATGCAAATAATTGTACTCAAAATAATATTGCAAGAGGAAGGATGCAGTTCCTCAGGTAGCTTTTAGACGGTTGAAGGCTTCTGCATAGTGTGCAAATAGCGTGAAAACATAAAATCAATTTGCTTTGAAGAGTTGAAAGTAAACACGGCAAGACATCAGACTGTAAAACTTAGCCTTACCATAAGGTTGTTATACTGTTTATCCTATTATAAAAAATATGGAATTAAAGATAAACCACATAAGGAATTTTATAGTGCAAGTAAATCTCTTACGTTTTACAAAATTACTGAATTTATTTTCAGAGGTGGGCACCTAATTGCGCGCTTGAGGCCCAACCACTTGGTTAAAATTGAGAATGTAGCCAACTTTTCTTTTACTATTGCCAAAGAGCGACAAATGCTCACCGCTATCCATTGTTTTGTGTAGATACAGATAGTTTTTCAATAGTATATTGAGACAAAGAAATTACCAATTTTGCTTTGAGTATAGAAATTTCGTATTCAAATACCCTTCAATGAATTCTTTCTTTTCTCATTTCAATATAAAAGGAGTAATTTCCAAACACTGGATTGCTACTGGATGGACGTATTTGGTGTACTTCACAAATGGTTATATTGGTATAGTAATAGAGACTTACTAGGGCAAGGGCTACAGCACCAATATACGTACATTGAACATTCTTCGTACTAGAAACAGATCTTAATTATTTCCTGAAGCATCACTCCATCAATAGAAGAACAGATACAACGAGCAACTCGATCACAGCAAGATGTGCTATCGAACAGAACTGCAGGCCTCCCCCTATCCGTTTCTGTCTGAACATAAAGCAATTGATTGACTTTATGTAGCAATTAAAATGTAAATGAATCACTGCATATCGGAAGCGAAGCAGTGGATAAACGTAGGCAAAAAATCCATAAAGCTGCAGTGTATAATGCAAATGAAAAAAGGAACTACATGAACTTGTTTGCCGTGCTTTCGCCGAGACGTGCTGAATATGCAAAGAGGAGATGTGTTATTTAAAATAGATGCAATGGTGACCCCCGTTAAGGGAACAGTACATGCAGTAAATAATAATAATATAAAGGACTCATTGTTAAACTGCAGCTCCGCTTCTCAATGACCTAACGCGTATAACCTGCTAGTGTATTTATTAGGGCAAACGCACACAAACTCCCAATTCGATCACCGCAAAATTCAAGCTAAATAATTTTTGTCTAATCGCTCATATTTCGCGCTATTTTGGGATTTCGCAATCGCGCGAATTAGGAACCACTAGTGTGTCTGGAACGTCGAGAAATGTGTACAATAGATACTAAGGGGTTAACACAAATTCATACTGGTTTCATTACCCGCTCATCCGTCCACCAAACTTTTCATTAGTTGAACTGGATCCGGGAACAATATAAATGCAAGTAACGTGGTGGCGCTTCATTTCTTTTGCAACAGAAAATGGTGAACAGAGGAAAAAAGGAGGACAAAAAAAGGCAACAAGGAAAAAGAAAAAAGGCGATAAAGCAAAAAACGGCAACGATTCGCTGAGGAGTATGCAGACGAGCGACATTTTCGCTGATTCTGACGGGACGAAACTTTAAGATCTTCAAGCTCATCATTACGTTTACCTGCACACACAGGGCGTATAAGTGCGAAAGGTGTTCGTAGATTAAATCGTTTATGATAAAATTATTGACCAGGTACGTTGAATGAAAATGAAGAGTTAGTGTCGGTTTACATGCTAATTTTTTCCCCGTACATAGCCCGCAGCGACAGAATATGTTTTACGCCTTCTTATCCTCAAGGATCTTTGTGTGACCATCGTGCGGTTGACTGCGCTTGATCCGTGCGTTTTTGTGACCACTTTTTGCCATTCTGATCGTTATCAATACTGATCAGTGGTGACAAATGATCGCGCCGTGATGTCTCCCGCGAACTGATAAAGGGTGATCAAAGAGTGACTGCAGTCGTTAGAGATGCAAAAGTTCAAAATTTAAATGCAAGTTCGTGATTTTAATGTTATTGTGATTGCTTGTAATACTGACTTACAGTAAGCGATGGGCACCGTTACATGATATCGGTGGTCGTTACCGTTACTTCCATAAAACTACCGGTACGTTACCGTTGCTCATTACTTAAATAAAAGTGCGCGGGGCGTTACCGATACTCACTACAGTAACGACTGTTACTTCGTTACTGGTTACATTTGAGTTCTTATTGTATAAATAGCCTGAACATAACACACATTTGTTACTGTTATAAAGTATGTTACAGCAGGACTAACCTTGGACATTTAGCAATATTGAAGTTCAAGTTGGTTATTAAATCTTTATTATATTATGGTGCAGCTAGTATAAAATTTTCGATTTCGTAATTTTGTTGGTGAATAAGAGAACTGAAATGCTTTTGAAATACTTCAAAATGATTATGAAACCCGAATCGAAAAAATGTTAGTTAGGAATAGTTGTAGACACCCTGAAATAGCAACATTCTTAAAGAAGAGTACATATCACTGCAATTCATTAGAGGCACCCAGTCGGAAATTATGGTTGTGATTATAGTAGAATATAGTAGTGTATGAGAGATTAAAGTCGATTATGGATGATGAAACAATATGGTAGATACGTCGACCATAACATACCGTTGATTTNTAATGAGTAATAAACCATTATTAGTGATTCCCGCTTAACATAATAGGATAGGATAATAGGATATTGCATAAGTTATGCCAAGAACTCTGCTAAGCTTACGCCCTACTTTTTCTATGTGGGCCTTAAAACTCAGCTTTTTCATCCAAAATCAGTCCAAGACACCTAGTTTGAGGCATCGATTCTAGTTTATGGTTATTAATGAGCAAACCGAAGAATCTCAGTTGAGGGTCACACGCTTAAGGAATGTGCACTTGGTCCCGGGTCTGCTTCTGATCAAACTAGCGCAACTAAAGGTCTGTTTTGGAAGCAGGGTCCACAATGAGCCCACCACCAGCACCAATTAAAAGGGAGTGGGGACGGAAGGGCTCGTCTCAAGCACAACGCTCTTCACTGTAGAACACCACTTATGTGTACTAACAGACAAGGCCAATAACTCCTGGACCTCAAATTATGTTTCTTCCGTGTAAGTAGCCTGAGCCTGACGCTACGACCGAGTCTCTGTAACGCTGAAAGTCTCCACCAGCGTAGATAGTGCACCAAGGGAAACATGCCTCCGACAGATATCATCAAACCCTGCTTCATCGCCTGTGCTGACCGTAATGAAGCGAGAAGGCACAAAGTTACGTACTATACCAGAGAAAAACCGATCCAAATAGACCCAGGATCGGGAGACCTTCTTATGACGCTCCAAAACAGCACAAGGACAGCACCAGAAACGGCGTCCCAATTCACTCTGGATTTCAAAAATACCTCACGCCTGACAGTGACTCTGGGGGACCCGCTGACGAACTTGCAGCGTTGCCGAGAGAGCAGTATGGTCCGAGGAAGCACTGGGAAACGACACCGACACTCCAACTAAATCATGAACATCTGTCAAAAGGAGGTCAAGAACAACTCCCATTAAGTGAGTGGGATCCTCAATCAACTGCTCACAACCAGAGGCAGTCGCAAAATAGAAGGCTGCATGGCCAAGACAATCGGTCCTTCCAGAGCCCAACCATTCCACACGGTGACAATTAAAATCACCCATAAGCACAAAAGCAGAGCGCCGCCTATCCAGTGACTGTATTCTAGCCATTGCATATGAAAGAAATTAAAAAACCTTATCTTATCCTCTTATCGCTAGCTAACAAAGTGATTAGGTTTTCGTCCTGTAAATGTCGATATATGTGTAGTTGTATAACAAATATATGTCTTTCCAACCAAAAACTGCCGGAAGGAAGAGAATTATCATCACAATATATTGCCGACAGTCAAGTGGGTTGATCTAAATATGACAGAACTGCTGACTCAGCACTTTCAGCACCCATCCTCCCCCATTGCGAGTGATAGTCTTACGCCACGAGGCGTTCTTGGCTGGACAGATTTCAATCAAGAAAAAAAAATTGCTGGACTAGTACCAAACAGAAGCAAGCACCAAAACCCAATTTGGTGATCTTTATATTCCGCTAATCTCTTACGAATGTTAGCCGTTATAGGGATAGATACATACCTATTGTTGAACCTGGTCTGCAGGGTGGCCAGGAAATGTACGGCAAATTTACATAGTTTATTAATCAACGTTGCAATCAGTTAAGTGAGTAAGGAAAATAAAACTACTGAAATGAGAGTCATTGCATACGCCAGTGTAATTAGTATAAGCACGCAGCTACGCTAGCACACAGTGCACATAACTATAGAAGAGGCACTACATGAGACATCCAGCGTAATTTTTGTTAAAAACACTTTGGCAAATTAGCACTAACATTCGAAATTACAGCAATTTCAGTTGATACGCTAGAAGATTGTGAAAATGAATACTGATAATAGCACTCGCATGTCCTACGCTGAAAGAAAGGGGGCAAAGTTACTATTCTATTTTGATGGAATGTAGTTATGGAATGAAAAATTCACTGCAATGTAGGAATTCAGTGATGTCTTTCAAGTCATATATTTTATATGGCACCACCCGTAACATGCGCAAATTTCACAGAATTACATCAAGCTTCACTTAGGCCATTGGACCTGCATGGTGCATATTATACAAGCATGAAAATATGTTGCAAGTCTGACTCAAGGACATTTAAGAGAAGGTAGAAATGAATACGGAGATTGGAAGTTGAAATATTCCTGAGATTGATGCTAGGCTAGCTCGTTGGTTGGCTGGACGAATCGCTGAGAGCCTGTGATTGATGGGAAGGAATGGCTGAGAGCCTGTGATTGGCGGGAAAGAATGGCTGGGAGCATGTGATTGACGAGAAGAGAAAGCTGGGAGCCTGTGATTGGCGAAAAGGGATGGCAGGCAGCCTGTGATTGGTACAAAGGGATGCCTGGGAGCCTGTGATTGATGGGAAGGGATGCCTGGGAGCCTGTGATTGGCGGGAAGGGATGGTTGGGAGCCTATGACTGAGGGCAAGGGAGGAGCCATCGATAGCAAAAAAGTTCCCTGGTTAGTACAGCGAAATGTGGCTGCGTTCTCTCCGTCTATTCAACCTCCTTGACACAGACACACTAACACTGTAACAAACAATTGTTAGTTACTGAGTTATTATCAGTTATTAAAAGTTGATCCTGAGCAACGGCTCACCACGAAGGGGCAGGAGCAATTGAATTTTATTGAGTTATGTACGAGTCTATCCTGAGCTAAGGTCTACCCCAAAAAAATGGTAAAAGCAACTTATAGATACCACCCAGAGTATATTCAATTCTCAAGGGTCTATCTTTCGGCAATGGTCAACTACAAAGGAAGGAGCAAAGTACATGTATTGAGTCATATGAAACAAGAGACCCTGACACGTGTAAGTTAAAGGATGGCGGTTATAAATAGGAGTGAATAAATTTGAGCTGTTGCTGCACGCAGGTCACAGGCAGAAAATTTACAGTCTGACTTGGAACACAGTTTTCACTTCGTATGCATGATACTGGTACGAGATACCGCTCATGAACAACTCTTTTGTTCTGGAAATTTTCACAGCTGGTATTACTGTATGTGTTGAGCAGTCTGGAAATTTGTAATACGAGATGGAATTGCAATTTAACGGAATGGGCTGTACAAGAAGAAAAGCGAGAGTACGAGCGAGATCGACCTATTTTGCAGCCCCCCTGAATGAAAATTTGACCAGGGTTCTAGTAAAATCTATTAAAACCTCCAGCAGAACAATCGTGATGCCTAACGTGGATTGCCGTTTTGGAAGTAAACTCTCAAGTTCTATCTTGACTTAGTACTGAGTGTCCAGAGGTTCTCACCCGGCCAGTACGTCACTGCTACACATTCAGCTGGGTTATGATGCTGTAGCGCCTTAAGGTCTCCCAAACTTTACAGTCAATGACGTAAAGTCCTACAATAGCTGGTTAACCTCTTTTGGCAATAATTACTGCGATTTTAATCAATACAGGTAGTTTTCGATATAGAGCCTCCTTATTTGACGCAATTTTATTATTCAGACCCAATACTAGAACAGCATAAATCAACATCGGTGTATATTGGGGCATACTTGCACCTACATAATTACTTTGGCTGACACTTGAAGTTTGGCTTCGTAACGCAAGACGTTTAATTCCAGACTCTTTCCCGGTAATACGCGAAGAGCGTTGTCTATCTGTCTGTCATAGTCAGGATAATGAACACATAACATAGTACAACATATGCTGTATGTAATGACTGCACTGCTAGCAGACGCGGTACTCATACTGAAGTGCAGAAACTACTGCTGCAAATAACACCTACAATTGAAAGTTGAATTTGACTCGGTCGTTCAACATAGCTCGGGTGGAATATTTTATCTCGGCATTCCTGCCGGAAAATCTCGATTGGTTCAGTGCGCTACTATCGGCGGGAAAAAGGCGCAAAGAACAAAGAAAGCCACTTGGGTGGACGGCCCCCTTTGAGGCCATGCACACGGGAGAGCAGAAGAGTCCCGCGCACTAGGTCGGCTATCTCAATCGACAGCCCACCTCGCGGAATGAAAAGGGATATATAGAGAATCTACCTAACCTAAACCTTGTCAGCAGGAACTGCGACCAGCTGTAACATCGCCTGTGGAGAAGGCACTCGGGGCAGCCCTTGGGTTCGTGAAGCCCATACATATAGCTATATTGTGACAGGGAAAGGGCGGTCAGAATATACCCCTGAGGGCCCCGTTTTGAAAGTTGAATCAGTACAAGGGTTGCTGCAGACAGTTCCAAAGATAGTTCAAATAACACAAAGCAGCGGCCACATACAAGACTGTTACTCGTGCATCCTCACTTTTGCTTCGATACAGCGCGGCGGGCAGCAATTACTTATGAAAGAACACAAATAATAATTACTAACAATACGAAAAGTACGCAATAGCTAATTAAATCACTCATTTCTCTATGACTAGGTAGTCTTAAAATTAAGATGTGTTTCGCACGTGCGCTGGCATTCACAAAAGCAGCAAGATTAAGTGGCGTCCTTCGAAAGTTCGGAACACCGGCGTAGCAAACTCAAAAAGTGGCGGCGAAGGGTACGGTTTTTGAAATCAGATTTGTGATGGTACCAAAAGGAGTAGCAAACTTTCAGCTCTCTTTTGGTTTACTGGCTCTAAAGGGAGATGGTGCCGTGCTCTGATGTTACTCAGGTGACGTCATCAGCACTGAGAAATTGAAGCTTTCCCATTAGTCGGATTAGTGAGCGGCTGTCCCCTTAGAAATGAAATAACCTCTACTGAAAGCACCATACCCGCATGGCTTGCAGCCCATGGGGCATGAAATCCAGCGGCATCGAAGTAGCCAATCAGCAACGAGCGTTTGAATACAAACCGTCCGTACAAATTAAGACAGGCAACGGCTAGCATTAGCCGGCTAGCCCCAGTCAGTTTCTCCGGCTCATCCTGGAGCCAGGGACATCACACGCCTGGACAGATATACCTGTAAGTGGTGGCATTCACCTTTTTTGTGTGATACCTCCATACAGCGAACCGGCACACGAACAAAACGGCACGAAATGCCTACCCGATTAATGCTACTTGTGGTTAGAGGAAAGAAAATTAATTCGCAGTATATATAGAGATCCGTGAAACCTTTGTGAGTTGAAGCGAATGGACTTACACAACATACCTTATTAATTAACACGGGCCGTAGCGCCTGCAACAATTAATCGACTATTAGCATGACTAGTGCACCCTCCCGTCAAAACGACGGCAGATAATTATCTTTTCATTAACAAGGTTTAATGTTCTTGTTTCTGATCCGGCTTTTTTAGAGGACACACTGCCCCTTACTACCTGATTTCAAATAAAAGTATCCAAAGAGTTTGGACGCGGCTAACGCCATTTAGGCAAATGATCCCAACTGCCTGCTTGCCTGGAAGTTTCAAGTTATTATAGTTGCAGCAGCTTATGGCTTCGCTGCTCCTTCTATCTATTCGAGGCAAAAAACACAATCTTCATCGTTTCCAAGACTACCAACATGTCAAACTGTATCCATGATACAGATAACCTGTGTGTGGGTAAGTAGGAAATACGAAGCTTTCAGAGACCAGAGAGGCAAGGGCTACTCGCATTAACAGAGCAGGTTACGTAACCGTGATAATGAACACAGTATACTGTGACTCTGAAAAAGCAAAATATTACTACAATGGCTAAACAAACAAGAATCACAGCCGAGCCTACGAGAGAGAACAAACTATTGCGCTAGTAATATCAGTACCACAACTACAAATATTGCTAACTATAATGCGATGCTACGCTAATAGCAAAAATTGAGCTGAGAATGATACAATGCGATGCTAACAGCAAAAATTCAGCTGAAAATGATCAACAATACATGTTTAGAGAAAACAATTAATTTCATACGACGTTGTACCAACCCCAGCTGCGATGCTAGATGAAGTGACAACATTTGAGCTGAAAGTAATTACCCATAAATTATGAGGCAAACATAATTAGCTCTCAGACAGTATTGTACATATGCAGATTCGCATAACGGTGTTGTTAAATCTACTCATTTATTTCACTGTACGTAGTTAAGAGCCAGCTTCAGCGATTTTCTTTGAATAAACCCTTCACACTGCATTTAACCCTTCACTGCATGAAATGTTGACTTCTTCGTAGGAATAACATTATTGGGTACGTAAGATCCATGAGAGACCATGCAGGGAAGCTGAAACGAGAGCCTTAAAGCCAATGAGATAGCTAGTAATAAGTACAGCATATTGCTCTAGACAAACACTAATTGACACTGTGTAGACTAAAAAATGGTTAAACTGTGAGCCTCGGAGCAAATAAGACAGTGAAAGCACTGTCTATTTATTTAGACTAATGCTCGCTGGCACGCTGTACTAATATTTGGAAGGAACTTGGAATTGAGAGCTATCGGAGGTCGACTTTTAGCAACGCTTCATTAACCCTAGAACACAACCCGTATATACATGCCTATCAGTAGGTCCAGGGCACAACCCGTATATACCTGCCTATCAGTAGGTCCAGGGCACAACCCGTATATACCTGCCTATCAGGGCGCAACCCGTATATGCCTGCCTATCAGTAGGTCCAGGGTACAACCCGTATATACCTGCCTATCAGTAGGTCCAGGGTACAACCCGTAAATACCTGCCTATCAGTAGGTCCCGGGCACAACCTTTATATACCTGCCTATCAGTAGGTCCAAGGTACAACCCGTATATACCTGCCTATCAGTAGGTCCCGGGCACAACCTGTATATACCTGCCTATCAGTAGGTCCAGGGCACAACCCGTATATACCTGCCTATCAGTAGGTCCAGGGCACAACCCGTATATACCTGCCTATCAGTAGGTCCCGGGCACAACCTGTACATACCTGCCTATCAGTAGGTCCAGGGTACAACCCGTATATACCTGCCTATCAGTAGGTCCAGGGTCCATTTTACCCTTGGTTAGTTTTCTAAGGATAATGCAAGAAAGCTCCGATACTCAAGCATGCAAATTATTGATGACTACAGTTTCACAATTGCGCTATTACGAAATGAACATCAACTGTCGTCATAACACATAATGATAGCTACCAAAGCCTCCTATCTACTATTATGACCAATTTCGCTAGTGTGAAATGAACACAAACTAGAGTCATAATGATGGCTACCAAAGCCTTCTATTTACCACTATTGGTAACAGACAAAAAACATTTACTAAAATTAATGGAGAAGAACTGCAATGATACAGACAGCTATCTACGCGTCCTACCTATTAATAAAGCGAGCAGAAGTTAGTTGCTAATTTTAGAAATGAGAACTAGGATTTAACTGATAGCTATTAAAAGTATAATACATACACCATAATAATTGAACTTTTACTTTAATTAAGGCAGAAGAACTAGCATGAAAATGAGAGCCTAATATGGATCTTTCTACCATACGGATAAAAGAATTAGCACAACTTTATTATTATCATTAATGTATTTATTATTATCTTCCAATTAGCATTTAGTCTCCGAAGCATTCAGCTGTCTTAGCATTTAGCATTTAGTGTTTTAACATTCAGTTGCCTCAGCACGGAGCTGCGTTAGCATTTAGTTGTCTCATTATCCAGCTGCCTTAGCAACTAGTATCTCACAATTTTAAGTCACTATTTACTATAATTCAATGAAGAGAACTGGCACAGAGCTGATAGCTAAAGCAATACTAGACCAACATATATAAATGATATTATAGATAGCAATACCTCAGATGAACGAGCATAGAGCTGCTATCAACTACACAAATCGTACTACAACGTGCAGAGGCAATATTTACTAGCAGTTCTTTAGTTGGAAGAACAATCACGAAGCTCGTAGCTACACAAGTATAGAGTGTGGATTAGTATTAAACTGATACACTTCTCACTTTCCCTCTAATATTACAGGCAATAGTATTTCTTGGAAAGACTACCGTTACAAAAGCGATAGCTATGCCTAGACGCCTCAGTGTAAACAGGCAGTTAAATACTCCACAGTATCATCTAATTCAAAGCTTCCACTACAGTCCTAAAGTAGCTGAAATAGAAAAAGACAATCAAATTTGCAGTAGAAAGACTACAAACTTTGCACTGAGAAGATATTGAAATATGTTGTGCACAATCATTTGGACTCGGAGAATCTTATATTCATAAGCTTATAAATAGAATGCCGTCAAGTGCAGCACAAGTGAACACGAAGAGATCAAAAAGGGCCAATCCCTATTTTCGTACGTTCAGCCCAACATAACTGGTTACCTACGCCAAGGAGGTTATGTTTTGTCGGGTTTGTCTCTCTGTTTGTATCAAGATAAATCAAAACGTTATGGACGGATTTTGATGAAATTCGCAGGGATTGTTAAGTATGTTAGGAGGATCAGATGTTTAACTTTTGGTGAAGATCCGTTTATCCGTTTGTTTGTCTGCCTCATTACTGTCAATGCCATAACTCAAAAAGTTAACGACGGATTTTCATGAAACTTACACGAGTTGTTAGGTTAATTACGAAGAGTAAATTACCAAATTTTTGTGATGGCCTGTTGGTTCGTTCGTGTGTTTGTCGCTGTGTTTGATTTCATGCTTGTTAGCGCAATGACTCAAAAAGTTACGAATGAATCTTTATGAAATTTACAGTTGTTAGTAATATTAGAAGACATAAATGATCATATTGTGGTGCAGATCGATTGATTCGTTTATATGTTTGATTCATATATGTTATAATGTTTGTTAGCAACATAACACAAAAAGTCATGAAAGGAACTTGAAGAAAATTGTAGAAACTATTAATACTATCAAAAGGCACAAATGATTAGATTTTGGTGTTGATACAAAGAATATAATGTTCTCAGAGCCAATTTGAATTTTTTGTTACCGTTGCCTTGCTTGGCGGAGGTATGCGCTCTCAGAGTGCTCTAGTTCCTCATGTAACTCAAGCCTCAGCTCGGTCATGTACACGAAGGGAAATCTCAACTTAATGAAAGCAGATGTTTCTACCAAATGCAGTTGATTGTAAGAATCAAAGACGGCAGTTCTTCGTACTAACTCACCGCAGCACAGATGATTTCAGAATAAAATAATATTTTTAACTAACCCATATACACCCACTGACTCCATTTGAGTACGCTTTTAGCAGCGTTTCCGGCCAGAAATGGATGTCTGTTTGGGTCGCAATCCTTGCGTGAACTATGGTTAAAACGAATAACTTTCTTTCTCGGTGAAGAGAAACCAATGAAGCACCTGGTCGCATTAATTAGAGCTTCATCAGTGGATAAAAAAATGCTCAGTGGCATTCTAGCAAGAAGAAGAGCTAGCAATGGGAAAAAATAGGACAGCTTCATCCGAAAAAGGTCCTGACAACTTCCAATAAACCGCTGCACGCCTCTCGTATCCACTTTTGCTTCACTTGTTGCTAGTAAGAAAGCTAGCGAATATAAATAAGCACATTGGACCTCAGTTACCATACAAGATTAATATAATGAAAGCGCAGTCTACACAGAAACTACCAAGATGAGGGCATAGCTCATTTATATAATGTCTTTTCTACAATATCAACATACCTAAATAACTTCCAAGCCGAGCGTGCGCCAGACGGCAACATTAAATTCTGAACAAAGTTACGGATAGTTGGACCGTTTACGATCGACATTAAACATCAATTTGCATACGAATTTTCGTCCGTAATTCTGTATAGACAAAAAAAAGATCAACGTCAGTGTGAAATATAGTGAGGAGAAGAAATGAGAGACCCACATTAGAGGTAAGAAATAAATTCCCTCTCTTGCAGTAAAAAATCCTAGATCTTTCCTTACCCCTACTGTGAACCTTTCATTTCTTCTCTCACTTGACTAAACACTTGAAATATTTACTAGCATTTAGGGCAGTGTCACTCTTGACACTGACGTGCCCTGGATGCTTGTTATTGATCTAAATATACATAATTTAGGGTTATATGACACGCTAACTTTTTACCCGGAGGCAATTGTACATTTATAATTGCACATATGGTCGAGAACAGGCTGATAGTTTGCTTATTTTTTAGCTGAATCAATTACAGGCCATGTAATTCATAAAGCTTTCCATGCAGTGAATGTAACTGCAAACTTGTAGAATTATGATTTGACGTATTTCAGCTCATTTTAAATGTATTCATGCAGCTGCAGCAGGTAAATGAGATTTAAGTTGTCATTTTATAAAAAAATCACAATAAACATGATCAAATGGATAGAATTATTGCTATTTCATTGCGGAAAAATAATATACACAATGAAACTAGACAAAGTTGTATTACAAAACGTATTAGTTTTTTTTACATTTAGCAAAAAATACGCACTCGAGTCCAGGGCTACAGATATAGATAGAAGCCTGATATATTCGAAAAATGTAAAGTTGAACCACGCAGTGCAAATTGAGTGCATTCCGCGACCAAGCGTCGTGTAGCCCAGTCTGTCAACACTGGCTGGTCCTGATATAATTCTTGGCCGCCCCAGAAGCAAACATTGTAAAACGACTTCTGAGGTAGTCGAAAATTTTGTCAGGGGCAGCATGTAAGTTCCGTGCCGACTAATGGCAGCTAGTAGACAGGTTGCTGGCACTAATGAGTGCTATTCCAACAGCGATTAATGAATATCTTTGTCTTGACACACGAGTGGGACTCCAAAACACGAGCAAGAGGCAGTTTGACCGTACTGCAAATCTCTACTCGAGCTGCGGTTTGCCAGCATAATCATCTCTAAAAACGAGAGGATAGCCGAGTAAGAGCATACGGTGCAAGTATCCCTCGCTCGTACTGCGGACTTCCACTCGTGTATCAAGATAATAATACAGAAAAACCGCTGCTCGAACAGTGAGCTCGTCGTGCTACGCACTTGTACTGCGAGGACCTGCGGCATTTACATCAGTGCTGATTGTGATGTGGCATAGCAGCTTTCGGTGCCGCGTTGCCACAGCTACGCAGAGATACGCAGGAGCAGTTCCACATGCCTAGTGTGCTCTCACTTCCAGCACAAGAAAATAGATAACAAATACATATACCAGTTTATTTAGCACAGCTTAGGGAATATTTGTACGCAGTACTACATAGACATATACGTAGTGATCGATACGAAGCGGTTGATCTACGCTGATGACTTACAGTATGTGACGAGCTTTGAGTACAGAGAGACGTAAAGATATATGGGATCTCTATAGTGTAATGGAAGCACCAGCCCTACGCTTATAACCTATCCCAAGGGTGTAATAGCAATGGGGACTCTGACAATGACGACCGCAGACGTTTAATCCCTAATGATATCTCTACCCTAGGATGGGGTATAAGAATAGACGAGGTCTTGCTATCAACGCAAAAGACGCAGTGTAGGAAAGATCCAATACTTGTATTTCGATTAGTTTAATCATCTACTACTGAAATTCGACAATACTAGTTACTAAAATAGGAAAACTGGCCACTTGAAAGGCCGTTAACTATTAAAAAAAGGAACGAAAACACTCTACTTATTTCTATCCTCTGGCCTAGAGGTAACTCAAGCAAGCCACGCACGGTAGCTATAGATAATATTGGTTATAACGACTTGAACAAAGAATTTATGAGGCCTTCAACAGAGCAAACAGTAACAAATAAGACAAGTGAAAAATCACTTCGTTCATTTTTAGGAAATAATACAATGCAAAATACGAACGCATGAAAGAAATGAGGAAGTACATAAACATGGTGATTGTGGCGGCAACATGGTGTAACTTAAACTGCCAATGTAACAATAAGTCTAGGAACTAGAAATATCTTTCTTACGTCAATACACAACACTCTCATCACACACAAGGTGTATTAATATAGCGTTAACTGACCTCGACAATGACGTGTCCATGCTGTTTAACCTACCGAATACATGATGTAGGTATTGTTACGCGTCTGAATTAGACATTTTCATATAGTAACTTTGAATGACAGCAACGACAGGGTGGTCACGCCTCTCGACTTACAGTTGGAAATGTTGGACTTAGAGTTACGAATGTTAGACTTACATCTAGGAATGTTAGACTTACAGTCAAGAATGTTGTGGCACACGTAACGAAAACATATTGTACTTGACAACGTGCTGGCACACGTGCAGCAAAACATTTACCATCTGGCATCGCGCAGGGAACCGCACTGTACTCAGCAACGTGCGCAGCACACGCGAAACAAAACCATTATCTTAAGAAACTAACACTTGGCAACATGTGAGCTTAGAAGTAAAGGTTATACCTCATGAGCAGTACTTTTGGCAACGCGTGAGGTAATGCATGCGACATGAACCAAAACTACACAAGCTGTGCTGGATAATGAGTACAGCTCAGTAGTGCATTTCCTTGAGAAGAATAAAGAATAATAAAAGGAAAATATCACAAGTCTTGGCACATGTATAGTGTGATGTTTACAGTAACAGACACAATACTTGACAACGTGGAGGGAACGCGACAGAAAATCAGCGTGTAACGTAGTATACTACGGGAGAAAGGGTAGAAAAAACAGCGCAAGAAGGTCATACTTCTTGACAAAGTGTAGCGAAAACCGTACAAAAGGAATACTTCCTCGCAATGTGTAGTGAGAACAGCAGAACAAGGGAACAATTCCTTGCAATGTGTAGTGAGAACAGCAGAACAAGGGAACAATTCCTAGCATGGTGTAGTGAAAATGGCGAAAAAACCACACTTCTCCGCAGTGTGTAGTGAGAACAGCAGAACAAAGGAACAATTCCTTGCAATGTGTAGTGAGAAAAGCAGAACAAGGGAACAATTCCTAGCATGGTGTAGTGAAAATAGCGGAAAAACCACACTTCTCCGCAGTGTGTAGTGAGAACAGCAGAAAAAGGGGAGAGTTCGTAGCAATGAGCAGCGGAAAAGAGTAAATTTCTTTCCGATGTGTGCTGAGAACAACAAAAGAAGAGTACACTTCTTGGTAATGAATAAGGGGAACAGCAAAAGAACAGCCCTCAAACGTGCAGTGAGAACAACAAAAACAAAAGAAGAAACTTACTCGCAATGTGTCGTTACGACAGCCAAAATGAGTACACTTCCTCAAAACTGTTCGTAAGAAGAGAAAAAGAGCTCGCTTCACAGAAAAATGTAGTGAGTACAGCAGAAAAACAGCACAGATTCTCGCAAAGTGAAGTGAGGGTAGCTAACAAAAAGAAACCATACTTCTCGGTTAAACGTAGTAAGAACAAAATACGAGCACAACACTGTACTGAAAACAGCTAAATAAAGCATCACTTCCTGGAAATGTGCAGTGAGATATGCAGAAAAAGACCACACTTCCTGGTAGTGCGGCGTTATGAGCGCTATAAAAAATCTTGACAAACTGCAATTATTAACAACACAAAACACGACTACAAAGCTACGATCCTTTGTCAACACTTAATTGTGAGCAAAAGATCACCAACAGAACTCTTATAAATTTGAAATTACTAGGTTTTTGTTACATATATGAGAACAAGACTAGGGGTTTACTTTCACCTAAATACGAAAATGTTTGTGAAAGAAATTTGAGCAACGAAAGACTATTTCGCAGCAAGAGCTGAGTCAGTCAAATGTCCCGGAAAATTGGGAGACACAGCTATAGAAGACATAGCTATTAGTTGAGATGTATATCGCAATTTTCAAGACTTTTTGTAGTGCATAGAAGAACTCTGCTAAAGATACTTGGCGAGGGGAAGAGACAACGTTTAGCTCTGCAGTACGCAGCTCAGTTGCAGATTTCCGACAATGCCAAATTCACAGAAGCTGCATCATCAATTTCTGACCAGCTACACACAGCTCAGCTTCAAATATCTGACCCTGAGTCGTTCACTTCTCACACCAACACACTCCTCAGTTCCAAGTT
>LQNS02278182.1:1757836-1773573 GCA_001587735.2 Parhyale hawaiensis
TACGGCATTCGAGAATCCTCAACTGTAGTTATGTATGTTCTCGAAGGTAATAACGTGATAGAAAAAATATCGATTATAAAGAACTAGGGTACCTACCCGACTGTCAAAAATGACAGGGAAAAATTTGTGAAGATGCACTATTACACTTTCGTTACGCATTTGCTAACATCATAAGAGATGAGCGATCTCGGGTTCACTCCTGCTCAGGAGCGCAACTCTGTGGCGCAATCCACCTCTTCCTTTGGTGACAGGCAGAAAACTATATTTTTTAGCACGCAGTCAAACACCACTCATAATATAAATTCGGCTTTGTATCATAGATACATTATGATGTCATATTAATCGAATTTTCTTTCGGTCCAGCAAAATGACGTCTCTTCAAAAAGGGAAAATGTCTTTTGCAGGGAGAAAGCAAAAATCAGGATACACGAGAGTAAAAAGAGAAGTTGCAGATATTTTCATCGTTTGGATTACAACGTTGGCGAAGCAAGAAAGGCATTCAGAAGCGAGGCTCACTACTTTTGCCACCATCTGCATCCCGGCCTAATTTTGCCTATTTGTTTTCTTCATGTGTGACAGAAAATGAAAAAAAAAATAAATAGACAAATAAATGAACAGATAAATATATATACAGTAGTTCGTACTATTTTGTATGAGAATGATAATAGCAATGTCAGTAATAATATTAAAAAATAACTACGATGAACTATATATTGACGCAAACTGATTAATTTCCGAACTGACCACTTATTTCACTGGATCCAGTTTTATATTCAATTTCCCCTTTATTGGGCGAGTGGAAAATATTTTCATCCCGATATCATTAAGGAACTAACCATAGTATACGTAATTGCGTCTCGTCACTAGCCCACTAGATAAATAAAGGGTTAAGAGAAATCATACATGGCAGCAAATTATCAGACGCACGACAGTACAAGCTATCTTCCAGGAAATGCGAAATGTATAGAAGCAGGCCACCCAGTTCCCGCGTTACTACGTCAAAAATACAATGCCGACAAGCTAGAACCTGTGAAAATTTCACAAAACAAAAACAGTGTTTTTCAGTACTATCTCAGATCCGTATCATGAATACAAAGTGAGATAATACGCTACAAGTCAGATAGCAAATCTTCTACCTATGACCTGCAAGCAGTAGCAACGTAAAAATTTGATTCGTGCTGTTCCTTCCCGAGATCGTATCTAGGGTACCCTAATTTTCCCCTATCTAATACTGAAGGAACCCGCGGAAATTCCACAGGAGAAACGCATTGTTCCTCAATTATGGTGCTCTCGGACCCGTATCTTGCATACGAAGTGTGAAAGCTGTTTTAAGTCTGGCAGCGAATCTTCTACCTACGACCTGTGAGCAGCATCAGCTTAAATTTGAACTCGACACCTTCTATTGATCCCTCCTAAAGTTGTATCAAGGATACCCTAATTTTCCCCTATCTATTACTGATGAAAGCGGCACGGTCGTACAAACGGAGGGACAAGCAGAAATATAACTTAGTAGAACTTCGCTGCAGGTGGGCACTTACGGCCCCATAAAATGGCCGGAAATTCGGCAGCCTGCAGAGTTTTTACTCCAGTGGAGGGGCGCAGGGCCACCAGCGCCCACCTCTGATTAATATTCTACATATTCTCGCTCTGCACTTTACAGGGCCATCCACTAGGAGGACGGACTCAGGTGCTGAGAACAGTGTTGGTCCAAAACGAGTACGAATTTCGAGTGCCGAAAGATATTCATGAAGTAGCGGCGCTGCATGAAGCCACCCCAGTGGGTAGTTCCAGTCGGTGCATGATAAGGTCAGCACGTTTAAACACGGCACTTTTTTCCGGTCAAATTAAAGCAACATACGGTGATAAAAAGCTGACAATACTGTCCAGACAGTGTGCGTTAAAACCGAGTTCACATTAGGAACTTTCGTTGCTGTCACAGCCCGTCGGCCAACAATCGACGCCGCCATGGCTGAACTAAGTAACGCTACGGTATTCAACCATGGACGCCGCTACTCTGACGACTGACCAAGGAGGTTCTAATAGAGATTGAAGCTCCTTGCGACTGACTGAGCTTCGGTGGGCGACGGCAGACTGCAGCAGGTTGTATTTTCGACGCCGTCGACGCGATCTTCGCGTGAGCTTCATTTTATAAAATGCTTGAATAAATTGCTTTTTGATACATAATTTGGGCATAAAACAGTGTTGTTTCCATATATAAACACATATTAACGAAAGGGAAGCGAACATCTTCCAAATATCGTACAAATTTACGGTAAAGCGCGCATCACGCTACAGCCATGGCGTCACGGCTACTAACTTAGGTAAACATTTTATGACCAGTATGGGTCTGCTACTTACTACAATGTACAAAAAATAATGGCCTATTAAGACAGGTTGCCCAAACTATGCATTTATACAAGCAAAAGAAGAGCCTATATAAGCATATTCTCACTGTTTTTATCCAAATCTTTTATCAAAACCTCATAGTTCAGGCATGTTATAAAGTGATCCTAACCTACCATGTTTTTGTTTTGTAAATGAACGCAGCACGATATCTAATGGCACTTAACTGGCAGTGCAAGATTTGTATTTATTCATTAGTTAAAGCTGTATACTGTACATTGTTTTTGCAGTTTTACTGAGTGCATGCAGTACGTATAAAAAATAAATAGACTGAGCAATTCGTACTATTGTAATAAATTCTCACACAGTGCTGTTTCGTTGGCTGTCAACAATAAGAGGTATCAAAATTCTTTTTTAATTTTTAATGAAGTTCGACATAAACAATATTATTAATAAAAATGAAAGCTCTGTAATTGACGCAAGTACACTCATAACTTCAACCAATTTGCCTGGCGAATCTATGATTTTCTGTCAATTTAGTGTGTAGAGAACGTTCTACGCAGTAGCAACGCACCGTTCACACACCCAGTCCTATGTGAAGCAACACGAGCCTGCCAGCAACATTTTCACTGAAGTACTGGTAAGCTTAAGCGATACGAAAGTTGTTAATGTGAACTCGACTTAAGTCAACACAGGGCCAGAAAAGATAAGCGTCGGTGAAAAAGCAAAGGTAAGGCCCAAGAAAAGTGCTAGGCTGCAGTCGACTACAAATTGTTAGAGCTATGGTGTCAGAGACGGAAGGCTCATGCGAAAGCTGCGACCCCTGACGGTCCGCATCCCTAGTTAGGGTCAGTACCCCCGCAATAGAGTGTAAAGGCCAGACATACTGAGGCCGAACGCTATAGAATAAACCTGGGAGAGACAAAAGATAGTTATTAAAGTTACAATTTTCCACTGAGAAGGGAGGGTATTCAATTCTTAACACTATTACACACAGTACAGTGCAATTCTTAAGCAAGTTGCCAAGAAAATGAAGGACAGCAGGACGCTCCACAGCTCTACTGTTGTTGAGGAATTTGGGCTGATCTTTCAGACTAAGCACAAGCATAGATAAATTATATCGTAGAAGGCACATGATGTAAACAAACTTGCAAAAGAAGAGTCCATGCGACTTACCTTGTCTTGAGGGACTTGCCGCGCTGCACAGCCGCGTCCACCAATTGCCTAAAATAATAAAATAAATTCAGTGCAAATGAGCATAAGGCGCTACAAAATTAAAGGAAAAGTGGCGACTCGAACGCTTGCGTCGCAGTAAGAGGCATGGGAACTAAGATAACATGACCGAGAGAATATGCATTCACTGTACATTCTGCTGTGCAGCCTAAACAAAAATACACAGAAGTGTACTATTAAAGAAACTTATTAAATAACTAGAAGGAAAGAAAAGTGAAAACTCATTAATAAAACTCATCTATTATCATTAACTAGATGAGAGAGAAAAAGGAAGAAAAAGAGAAAGAACTATCTGTTACGGAGACACTAGTGTGATGTGTAGAAAAGTATCTTCGGACAATTTAAAAAAAAATACAAATACTATTTACAATTTAACGCTAACAAACCGCGAAAAAAATATTTAAATAATATAATAGTCCAAGCAAGAATCGATTTAACAAAAACTTGGTTTAAGAACAAACGTCAGTCATGTAAAACATGTCACGCATTACTAGAAGGTATTATTATGCTAAGTACGGACTCCTACTTACGAAAGATTAAAAAAAACAGACTGTTCGAAACATTATAGCTACGTATTTAATTATTTATTATCACACGCATCTTTCATACTGGTACCCAGAGAACGCGTTCTGCAGTCTCCTCTTTTTAATTAATCCTATATTGACGAGACTGCGCAACAAAGGCTTTTATCCAATTGGGAGACACTAATTTAGAAGTCAGAACCGTAGGACGAAAATGACAGTCTATAGTTAAACTGTAACATGAATGAAGGTCGACTTTGTCAGCAACTTGAGTCGCATTTCATGCCATTAAAAAAGCAAGACGTACGTTCAGACCATTCAGGCCGGTGCAAAACACTCCACATGCACCACACTTGAAATATAAGAGCATCACAAAACAACAGGCCTTAATTTGCTTTTAACCATCCACCGCCCTGCATGCGTTCCTCATGAGGGATATTTCAAAACAATGTTGTACTTACGAAAATACATTGTTAAAGCCGGCGGTAGACATGCATGACAACACACAACAGGCTACAACTCTACGTAGCAATGTCATGTATAGAATATGTACATGTGATAGATTAATTCTACGTACACAAGAACATACACGAACATACGATGATAACTGAATGTTTTGTATATACAGTATATACACAGAAGACTGAAGGATACAACTCGATCTACATAAACAAATGCATAGAATATGTACATATGGCAGGTTACTATTACGTAAGTACTGGTATAATAGAAAAGTTTGTCAGCGATTCAGCGGCTTCGCCTATAGCGTGCTGAAAGTGCGCCGGTATATTCAATAATAATAAATATTAATATCTGACAAGAGACACTGGAAAATATTTAGCGCGTAAGTCCGAAACAGTAAAATGCATACTAGGGTAAGGATGAAACTCTGCAGTATGCAAATAGCAACTTCCAGTTATTGTAACCAACTGCTTCACCTCAACACATCTGGTCGTGAGAATCGAAGATTAATCTTGGTCTACAATATACGCAGCGAGAACTCTCTTACTGTAGTCACCAAATAGCCCAACCAGGAACAAATTTATTTCGAGTACTATGAGATGTATTTGTGCGTACTCTGTTCAACGCGAACAACTGCATAACTACTTTGGCCTTCACTGCCAAATGCGTTTCGATGGAACATTTACGTACATTGTACCTAGAGATTGTTCCGTCCTATATTACTGTACGTGGCCCTTCTCAATGTACATGTGTTGCGGTACGTTAGGAGAGGTTCATTTAGCAATAGGTTACTTAAGTTAAGACTAAGTGAAGCTAGGTTCAGACGGGGTCGGTTCAGCTATAATAGGTGCACAAATTAACTACAGGCACACACAGTATACCTGAAACTCACCTATAGGCCGAAAATATATCTACTTGAAAAAAGGTACACAGGCACCGATTTTTCACTGTGTAGCTGTCACTGTACGGTCAATGGACTGTTTACCTAAAAGGCACACTCGCTTTAGCAACACAATATCAATCCAAGTATAATTTTCTACGAAACTGGGCCTGAACATCAGAAAGAATTTCGAAAAAACTCCGAGATGACGAAACACTTGAAGCGCTCTAGGTAAAAAAGAGAGAAATGAGTTAGAGATGAGGGATTTGGGAAGGAAATGAATATTCAAGGCCAAGAACAAACAAGCAATGCAGGTTACATCTAGCAGGGGGCTAAACACTAGATGTTTATTGCTTAATAGTAATTCATGCTGAAGAAGAGAAGCTACATTTACTTACGGGCGATGGAGGAGCGAACTTCATTGAAGATACGCGGATAATCAACTATAAAGTACCTCAAATTTCATTAAACATAGTTGTATTCGCTGGGGCAGCTATATGGTCGAGATAATTTTGTTTTCTTCGGAAGCAAGAGTAGTAGTCACAACGAAAAAGTTCATGCGTGAGCAATCGTAACGGTACTCAAATGTTCCTGCCGAATTCCAATAAGAACAAAAGCAAACTTACGTATGAGCAAAGTTTCGGCTGGCTAAAGATACGAGGGAAAGTTTTCCTAAAAAATTTACGGTTCTTAAAATTAGGATTAAGGTAACTGCATCCAGATACAAAAACTATGCAAATGAAGAAAACAAGAATTGCGCTTTATAAAACTTACAGGGTTCAGCTGCAAGCTCATGCCAAGAGGGCAAAATACTTAACATACAATGCTCTACAATATTCATATCAATGCTTTACAATATTCATATAATAAAATGATACCCAGCAATACTGATGTTGTCGTACATCCGTGAAACAGCAGGGGAAAAACTGACCTGAGCAACACCCTGTCTCGCACATCCATGAGGCGATTGGTCGTGACGATGTAGACGACGGCGAGCAATGCACACGTCGCCACAATACCTGCCACTCGCCACACCTTGACTCTAATCATCGTCGCCGCGCTGTAGAGAAGAACATAAATATTTCTGAGCAACGGAACCTAGGAGTTCCGTGGGATCGATATTCATGTCATATTCAGGAACACTTGCAATGCTCTGTCCTTACTTTGTTTACTGGCACGATTATTCCTTCCGAGAGTGTATATAGGACCTCATCGATAGGGCATGCCTCGCGGTGCGACACCGGTTTGCGATTAAGGGAACATAAGATTGTTCTACCGCACGAGCAGTCAGTACTTTTTCAATCTGAAATCGGTATAGAATTATGAAAAAGTGCTCAGAAAATGGATCTGCTTGGAAAGAAAATTGCCATCAGTAATTTGAAAAGTACTGCCACTCATTAGGCCTAAGCAAGTGAAAGATTCTTTTTTCTGGTATTGAAGCGTACGTACGTGTGCTGTACTAAAGCCACCTGGCAAATAAGAAACGTCGAAAGACTTGGATGTGACCAAAATGCCAAGTATAACTGGGATACGAGGGCAAACATTTTAAATATTTTCACAAAAAGCTCGCTTCATCAATAGCATCACCGTTATAAAATTAAAACGTTACAGGCACTACTCTGTTGAAAATTAGTTGTTTTAGATTAATATCACTTCTACCAGTAGATCTAAAGTGGAACCTGTTGATTGTGTCAGCTGTCTAGATAAGTAGGCCCAGGCACAAGAAAAAAATTGAAAAACAAATATGGTGCGTTCCAGTAACTTTCTACATACTGTAACTACGTTTATATGAACTCAAATAGGGGCCGCTAAAACAAGGTCATCCACTGCATAACACACACATTAAATTAAATTAGTTGATACTTAATATAGCTCTGTAGTAAATCAAAGAACATATAGGAAGCCAAACAAGCTAAGGTCATCGTAAGTGGAATTACACACCTCTTGTTAAACACTGCAGAGTCATGAAGTAGACCAAGAAGCGTTGCACTGTTGCGTAGACAGCGTTATTATGATGCACTATGTTTCTGTGCTACAGACACAGCGCTATGGTGTCACAAAAAGTATTATGATCATGTACGTTTTTTGTCTCTTCCACGTCAACATTTATATCGAGACTGGAAAAAATTATCGTTTAAAATTAAGAGGATGATTTATGGCAAGAAAACGCCTGCGATATTTTTTAAATCACAAAATTATGCCACTGGAGTGCACATGCAACTGCATGAACAAGAGATAGAGATTTCAGAAAGTGTTCCTATGCTAAATTCAGCGGGTTAGAATGCTTTAAATTTTCTGGTAAAATGGATTATTCAATTTACTGAGTTGGTTATAGTTAACATGTGCAATATGTTGTTCTAATTTACGATCAGCAATCTGCAACAACCTCCTGCTGCCAACACATGTTTATTAATTTACGCTGTACATAAATACTACTTATAACATCCGATGTTACTTAAGTAACACTAAGTTTCGATGTTCAAGGTGCATACTTATATTTATATAGATTAAATATCTTAATTTAGGACACTAATATACATTGACTATAAAACTCTAGTATATAGGAATAGTTAGGAATAGTTAAGAACAAAATATACTTTCTTTCAGAATGTAGAACTTTGATTTTTCATAAAAATAGTCAATACCAAAACTTTGTTTTCCCTAAAGATTTTCACGACCAACATTTGATTTTTCGTGAAAATATGCATCACCAATAAATTAACGTGGATTTTTATGAGAATAGTTAAAACGAAAACTTAGATTCTTTTAAGAATACTCCAGATCAAAATTTGGGCGTTCTCTTTCTTGGGGTTAGGGCACGTTCGATAGGGCAACGAATTGAAGCCTCCGTGGTTTGACTTGTCCGCATCTTCAGACAGGCGGGCGCCCTGGCTTCGGCTTGAGGTACCTATTGCAGATGTCGCCAATGCTTTCAGTTCAAATTTAACAAAGCAATGTCTTCTTTGCTTTTGAACAAGAGAATTTCTTCTGTGCAGTTCTACTAGAGGAAGGGAGACTGTGTTCTATGAAACAGCCAAGTAGTTCCTGAAATTAATGGCAGTGGAGTACCTAACTCGTAAAACCTAACATAATTTATGTCTGTTCCAGAAGCTGATATACGGGGTGTTTCAAAATTAGAGGTAAAAATTAGACTATCAGTAGAAAAACGGAAAATAAGTGATATTCATGAGTGACAAAAATTTCAAACTTCCTTCGTTTTCGAGAAATGACGACCTGAAATACTTCAGGGTTAAGTACCACCCCCCCCCCAAAAAAAAAAAAAATTTTGCTTATTTACGTGCCGATATAAATGAAACTGGGTTGAGGTATGTAAAATTTAAAGTAAATGTGGGTTAGACTCGTGTGATTTTTGTCCATTTTTCATATAGAAAACGAGATATTCAGAGAAAACGGGAGCTGGGGAGAACCTATCTAGTCCTACAGTTTTTGAGTTACAGAGATGATTTTGGTCTCAAAATAAGCGGAATTTGATTCTGTACAAATAAGGGCTTGGGTTTTATGATCGTCGAATTAGGAGACAAGTAACAGCGTAGTTTTGAGGAAAAATTAGAAACAAATTTTAAGTTGGTTTGAATTTTTTCAAAAATTGCTTCGACGATCGAAAAACCCAAGCGCTTATTTGTAGAGAATCAAATTCCGTTTATTTTGAAACCAAAATCATCTCTGTAGCTCAAAAACTACAGGACTAGATAGGTCTTTCCCAGCCCCATTTTACAGTTTTCTTTAAATATCCCGTTTTCTATGGGAAAATGGAGAAAAGAACCCGAGTCTAACCCACATTTATTTTCAATTTTACATACCTGTGCCAAGTTTCGTTCAAATCAGCACATAAATAAACAAAAAAATTGGGGTACGTCCCCCTTAAGTATTTCACCTCATCATTTCTCGAAAACGAAGAGTTTTGAAATTTTCATCACTCTTGGATATCGCTTTATTTTCCGTTTTTCTACTTACAGTCAAATTTTATAACCCTAATTTGAAACACCCTGTATACGGTTCAGCTGTTGGGGCGACCGACGATTCTGTTAGGGAGTCCTGGATAAAATACAAATATCATGGCACAGAACGGTACAGCACCCCTACACCCTTTAAATGATAACCACAAGCCTCCAGTTATCAACAGGAGATTGAGTATTTTTTCCAGTGACTGCAAAGTCAAAGAAGTGAAGATGAGGTAAGTTTGCCCCGAACCGACCGGCACCAATACAATAGACCAAGCACAGAAGCTATGCCTCTTCTCACCACGACCGTCAGCAAACTGAGGTCTGCACAGATGCCACAGATAACGGCTGCCTTTATCTACCGATCACAGTCCGGCTTATCTGACACGACCGTTTCGCTCTTGGTGAAAACATGAATTCAATGCAAACAGCCATTGGACGCCGTCGGGATTATATAGAGATTTAAATACAAAACGGATAGTAGTAAGATTCCGCCTGTTGGTGATGAAGATAGAAATCATTTACTTCTAATGATAGCTATAAGACTCCGCCCGTTTGCCGTATGTATAGAGATATAATACAAAGCGAACAACTAAAGTTATAAGACTCCATTTTTGTAAAGCTTTAATGCATAAAGAATAACTATGAGACTTCGCGTAACCTTAATAAAGATCCAAGTGCATAGCGTGTGGATGGCTAAAAGACCGCGTAATATATACTTGGACCTAACTTTTCAACGAAATGCGAGTTTTCGACTCAAGGTTTGCTCGGCGAGTATTCGGCATCAATCTCTAGATAAATCTCTTTAGCGGCATCAGGCAAAGCACTGAATTGTTGGCAGCAGTGTATGTACGGGATTCTCCAAGAAAAAATTTTCAAAGGCATCACACATTTCCATAGGATTTTTTATCTATACTGTACAGGATGATTTCAGTGGCATCACACATTTCCACAGGATTTTCATTAACAGCGCACAGGATTCTCTAGAATATGCTCTTAAGAGGCATCATGCAATTCCCCAGGACTGCTATTAATAGCGTGAGTGATTCTTAAAATACAAATTCAAAGGATATCTGCTAACGGCGTGCAAGATTCTTTGCATAATTCTTCTTCATTGGCTTCCTAGCAGACGCTAATCTCAGCCCCTCAGGTGCAAGCTGCTGCCTTGAGAAATGACTGTAGCCCCACCCCTCAATACTCCAAAAATGATGGCTAACCTGGCTGAGTGACTGGCGGACAGCTATTCCTCCAGTGTAATTAAATGGCCGGCACATATGAGCTACTTCTTGAAAGGCAAGCTGGCTTACGGAACCTGCTAGCAAAAATCAAGGAGCTTTAATAGTGTGGCAAACATTTGCTTAAACGTAAAACATAAGATAACAACAACTCATGCTTACCTTCAAAGCTTGAAAGATGGGTTTTAGATTTGTAGAGCGGGTAGTTCGAATAATGAAGCGTATTTTAACGAACTTCCATTCTTCACTTTATAGAACACATTACGAACCACTCCGGACCGNTTCGATGTTGCCGTCAGGCAGGCATGAGAATTGGCCATTTGAAATAGTTACATTGAATTTTATAATTAAAATTACTTTACTTCAAATAAGCTCTCAGATTCTAACCTTTTTGCGACAATAGGGAGGAGGGAGCCCTGCCATTTTAGGTTTGCCCAGCCAGCGTTCCAACCATTAAGGCGTGGCGCGTTCATGAAAATGAGTGCCTCTGGCACCCGGCGACTCTAACGAACGAACACACATTAATCTCATTGGTGGAAGTGACGCGAGAGAAATAAACAAACTGATCTACTAAGATGCGATTGGTGCATACGGCGACTGGCAGCAGCCACACGGGGAACTTGAGTTTCACAGATGAGGCTTTTGGCTCCCTCTTTTCCATTAAACCTCCTTAAAAAAAATTAATGATCAAAACGGAAGGAGATTTGAGGCGGTTGGTAAATTGGATACTAGGTGCTATATCGTAGAATCCACTACAGAACTAAATGTCTAAACTTAGTACGCATGAACGATATGTGTAGCTAAGACAGTTGAAGAAAAACAGCACGAGTGACGTCGTTTCACCAGCTGCTGATGTTCCAAGCCAGAAAGTAACGGAAATTATTCTCCCAAGCTTGAATGGGAATAGGCGGAGGTGCGAGCTTCAGCATCCATTTATTTCCTCCGAGGTGGCACCATGCAAGTGCAAGATAATTATGCTAGCATCGTCCAGAACTCATATCTCGAAAATACGATTTTGCATGAGATTCATGCTCTGAACGGGTACCACAGATATAGCACTCCAAACCATGGTATACGGCCCGATTAACATTCTACGAACATGTTTTTTTGTAGACAGAAGTGTACTCGGTTTTTTAAGTCAGATTGTGGAGAAATGATACATTCGGGTAGCTGCCTTGACTTCGCTCTCTTCAATTGGATTTCAGGCATTGACCTCTAATCGATTACTCATTAGACGACGGAAACTCAATCATATAGTCACCAAATTCTTAAGCGAATAGGCTCGGCATACCTTGTGAACCTGTGTACTTCATAGAAGTGCAGACAACTCCCCAAAGCGAATGGGCTCGGCATACCTTGTGGTGAACCTTTGTACTTCATAGAAGTGCAGACAACTCCCCAAAGCGAATGGGCTCGGCATACCTTGTGGTGAACCTTTGTACTTCATAGAAGTGCAGACAACTCCCCAAAAACAAATTTGCAGATAAGGTATACTAGGTTCAAACATCACATATACCGAATTTTAAGCCATGGCAACCCAGCTTCTATTCAACAATAATCCATGTGTCAGAGGTGCGTACGGCTCAATATTACTATTATGTTCATCGATATTTTGTTAGTGTGCACTTCTCAATTTTTGCAATCATTATGATTCTTCTTCATCGGCTGGTAAGCCGGCATGGGCTTGGTACCTAAGTGCTATAGAGGGTTCTGCACCCTTCTTTCGAGTCATTATTGTGCTCACGCTCTCCCAGGTTCCCCCTCAGCCTGATCCCCCCCCCCCCAGGTCGCCCGCCGTTTAGTCGGAGTCGCTTTTACACCCATTTTCCTGTCACCCGTACTCACCACTGTTAGAGCACATATTTGGGAGTTTCCGTTTACTGAGAACCCGGCTTACGGGGGGAGTGAGTTACTTCTGTACCTTGTCTTCATTATGGCCTCCATTCGAAACCCAGTACTATGTTCGTAGTTCACTGTCTTATAATATGTGTAATCGTAATTTGTAAATGGTATCGCTGGGCACTTGCACCACAATCATGCTCTATTGCAACGTTTAACTGAAATTTACTTTGAAATATGCGTAGTAACTTTATATTTGCGTCGTTATTTGGATCCCATTTTGCAAACCCAAACATACCACCGTCGGCGGTTCTGGTCAGCCATTGCAGAATTAAGATACAAGACCTTTGGACCCGGAGAGCATTTACCACCAGTTAATTCAACATATATAGCGGCTGGATCAGGGCACATTCATAATTAATCAGGTGAGCCTGCTTGGAGGCAACCTCTAACCATTCATCCCGATAGCGCTTTTCCCCGCGGGGAAAGAAAACATAAGCCTGTCACATGCACTGACTGCTTATACAACAGAGTAAAGCAAGATGGCAATTGTAGTCAGCCATTATTACCCACTTCACAGCTACGTTGCAGATAAAGAAGTGCTTGACACACTCACCGATGCACTTGGATCAGTAGTTCTGGCGTACCCGATTTGCTCACTTTGAGCAAGACATTTGTCTGATCGATTAGCTTTAACTAATCATCCACTTTGAGCGAAATAATTTATCTTATCGATCAAAAAGTGGGGACATAGTTCTTCAGCATTCGTATAATCACTTGGGAATGAGTTAACATTATCCGCAAATTGATTAGATCGGGTATAGATGAAACGTCAATGCTGCCCTATGTCCGAATAGACTCTTACTTCTACCGTGCAGAACGTACAATCAATTACGAAAGGAAAGCAACAATCTGCACTAGCGCTCTATGAAAGTCTCCAGAATAAATGTTTTGTTTCTTTATGTCCGCACTGGAATCATGGATACGAAGGGTGAAAGCACACACTGCAGATCCACGATACCAGCACATGCATAACCTGCGACACAAGCAAAATAGGTACCGGCAACTGCATGCTGTTTACTGATGCCTGGATCCATATTTCGGATACAAAATATGAAAATGTATGCTAAGACAGCACGCCTGAATACCTAACCGGTGACCCGTACCAGCTTATAACCGACTGTTGTTATCGATACCGTATCAATGATACCCTATTTTTTTACCTAGTACGTCCTGAAAGCATAACGAGCAGATGGACGGACGAAAGGATAAAACTACAGGTAGAATATTATAATTAGTAAAGACACAAATTGTGTTACAAAATAAATATTAAACTATTTACTAGTTAGAAACTTTAGGAAAAAAATTGTATGCTTAAAATGAACGTTTAGAGTCTAATCCATATACTTGCAGATAATCCAATATTAGGAAGATTTAACAATGGAATGGGATTCTGAAGATTCAAACAGTTTACGAGTACGCAGCAGGAGCTCACAGCAATATCGGTTTCACGGACGCTAAGATTCTCACAGTAGAATCGAGCATCAACCGTGAAAGAAGATTTTGAAGTCACTCACAGGATTCACAGAGGCCTCCACCCGGCCAAAGTGATGGTTTGGTGGAGTGTGTCTTATCATGGGGACACGGAGCTTCAGTTTCGCAAAAAAGGGTTAAAACCACGACTCGTATGAATACATTGATGACGTTGTCGAAGATAAAACCAAGTGCTTCAACAGTTCTTTGTTCAGGGGAAAAGAATACAGCTGTCAGGCAGGATTCGGCCCCAGCACACAAAGCAAAAGTCACTGTGGTTCGCCCAGATTATTTCTGTTTGCATCAAGGATGATGATTAGCCGTCTGTGAGTCCAGACTTGAACCCTTTGCATTACAAAGGGTATTGGCAAACATGGCTAACTGTAAACCACACAAAAATCTCAGCTGACTTAAGCCCTCCCTTGGTGTTGTAGGGGCCAATTTCCCATTGGTGCGGGTAAAATAGACAAGTGTACAGTCAGACAGATAGAAGCTTTGTGTGGAGAAAAAAAGATCATTTCACATAAATCTACGCTAATAATTTCCTTCTTTGTCGAAAAATAAATGCTAAAAGTTTCAGCTGAGAGCGATTATTATAAAGTTTTTAATTTAAGGCCTACACACACATGCACACAGAGCCGCAATTCAAGAAGAAAAAAAAAAATACACATGACGCGTCATCGCTTGGTAGACCTCAATCGAGATAAGCAGATCCCGTCAGCTTTAATTTGTCAGAGACTTCAGTTAAAAAGTTGGTTTCACCGTCTCCAGGGTATTCGGTTTGACTATAATGGAGGAAATTCAATTCAAAGCAGCAAAACAAACGTAGATGAATGAAGTTTCGGACAACTTACAGCAGATGAGACGCGCTTCTCGATCAAGATTTGCCAATTGATGGCACTAGTAGAACGTTCATAAAGACAGAGCACCCACATTAGCCAAGAGTTGAAACTTTGCTAATAATCATGTGCCGACCGGACACCCACAACCAGCCAGGGCATGCACCATTATCCGGACAGAACAGAACCTGCCACACCGCCACTCGCTCGCTAACTAACAGACAGATGCGGACTCACCAGGCTATGTTTTCTCACAGCAATTAATTTTTTTTTCATGCCAGAGTAATTTGTGGCAAAATAACACAACCTGGCGCAAATAGAGTTACTGTGGATAGAAAAGTACGAGCTGAGGAAGCCCTGGGGGTCGCTCGATACCCCTAGCAGCTCGCCACGAGGACCAGCGCTCCTTGAGGGCCTCAACCCCAATTGGCGGCTCGCGGCTATATAGTGAAGTTACTGCAGGGTTCCACACCAGGATATTTGTATTGCGTCATGAGCTACAGCAGTGACTGCCAGCCTTTTCAGTGCCTGGCACTCCTACTGTAGCAGCCCTACTAGACGACTTCGTACCCCCACAAAGTTGATAACGGGTATGATAAGACAGATGGAAATTCATGCTAAATCTATACAACAAACTGATTCAATTCAAGTCCTGGAACAATTTCGTAAATCAAGATTTGGCACCCGTCCACACGTTCATCTTACACTCCCAAAGGGTAGAATCACTCCTAGTTGGGAGCCTGCGAGCTAAAAGATGGCTACAGACATCAGGGGTGTGTCGCAATCACGCCAAAACCGGGCTACCGCACCCTGAAAAAAAGGTTACCGTAACCCGAAAAGTGGTTGTGATAGCGCCATCTAGCGACGAACTGTGTAAGCTCAAGGAGAAT
>LQNS02278182.1:1777871-1794509 GCA_001587735.2 Parhyale hawaiensis
ACCTAACTTTACAATACTAACCTCGTCAGCAGGAACTGCGGCAAGCTGCAACATCTCCTGCGGATAAGGCACTCGGGAACCCTGGGTGTGTGATGCCCAAACATATTGTGGCAGGGAAAGAGCCCGCCACAATATGCCCCTGAGGGCATTGAATGAATAAAACTGAACGTTTCAACTTACCAAGTCATTATCAACATCGAAACGTTCATTTTTATTCATTCAACTTAGGTTTTACTGATAATGATCTTCCTGCGCGTTTAACTCCTTGCCTCTTTACTTTCTATTCGAAACCTTTACGGAAACAATATTTATTTCTCTGAGTAAAATAGGGTTAGCCTATGCCTATTCCCACTAAGTGGTGTTATTTTCCTCCAAGGGTATCCGAGTCCTACTGTATTCCTAAAGGGAAAAAATGCCAAAGTAGCGAGGTAGGATCGTCTGTTACAGTTATACCTATATTACATATGGTGCAACAGATGTTGATGCCCGTGCTCGTGACACCCATTTTTGCGTCGCCCTGAGGCACTTGTCTTCTGTATCACATCACAATAAATTCCGCTCACGAGGATACAAAAGACAAGTGCTATAGGGCGGCGACGGAGGCGAAAATGGGTGGAATCTTAGGGAGAGACGTGTCGCTAGTACGGGCATCAGCATCTGCCACACAATAAGTAATATGGGTATCAGGGTGAAGTCTTGCTACCCACAGTATTACGTGCGATCCAAAGCGAGTCAGAAATATGTAACAAGAGCATAAGAAGTCAAAGAAAAAAGATAACATATGGCCAGCATAGGCACAATGAACACTCGAAAAGGACGAGCAGCACAGAAAGATGATCAGTAGCGGTATACCAACATACAATTCTAGGAAGTTTAGTGAACCTACGACAAGAACAAATAAAAGTCATATCAATTTCATAATACAGGCGACACATTACATGCAATAAACTAAAACAATGATAATACGATTCCTGTGTAATAAAATTATTCCAGGCAAGGGTCAACAATATTCCACTATCGAGCAGTAGGCTAGGCCCTAATATCAGGCACCCAAACCCCAAACGCTGGTTGGAAGCAGTAGAACAATTACTTCAGGGGCAATACTGAATATTGTAAGTCAACTTCAACCTTTTCCACAACTATACTAGTATTTTGTCAGCCGTTATGATTTACGTAGGTGTTGCTAATTTGTTTCTTGGGCTCAAAAACTATTATAGTACTACAATTACATGAAAGATACATACACCAACTAAACCCAAGGTACAGTAATTGAGAAACACATTACCCAGAGGAATAGTGAAAAGTTAATGTATTTGTAAAAAAAAAGACCATTTGACGCAAGGCGATGAACAAATAAACCATAATAGGTAACATATCGTAATAGAATAAAATAATAAATAGCAAAAGAATATAGAGAAGAAATGAAGGAATACATGTGAATTCAACTAACAGTCATGTTAAATGAAGCAAGCAGGACAGATTTCAAGGAAATAAGAGAAACTAGAGAGAAAACTACAACTTTGCAACAACTTAACTTGTTAATAAA
The DNA here is from genome assembly GCA_001587735.2 of Parhyale hawaiensis. Lineage (NCBI taxonomy): Eukaryota > Metazoa > Arthropoda > Malacostraca > Amphipoda > Hyalidae > Parhyale > Parhyale hawaiensis. Next base: position 1,779,418 of record LQNS02278182.1, read on the forward strand.
TGGCATATAGCGACGCAACGTAAAACTTCTGAGAAGATGCAACATCTTAGAATAATATTAGAGTATAAATAAACGAAAAGAAAGCACATACATATAATAACGTTCACAATACATATTAAGATCCATAGTAACACAGCATATAAGTTATGGTGCACTGAGTAGTCGGAACAATAACGGCGTAGAAGACCTTAGTGGACTATTTGCAATTTCCAAAAGTTCAAATACTTCGTAGTCTACATGCTCGAGTCCTCACTCACGAGCCTCATGTGGAAAGTTGGCACTACCGTATTTGCAAGTAGCCTTATACATCTCTGTTTGTAAGTAGGTTCCAGGTTAGTAAGAAGGTTTGCTAGAGCAGCGATTCTAAGCCGCATCGCGCCGAAAGTCAAATATTTTAGCTCAGCATTCCTACCGGAAGGTCATGAGTGACGGCGAACTTACATATGTGAGCTCTGTGTTTCCAAATTTATAAAGATCGTGCATCTCCAACCGGGAAAGAAACGAAAAACGCAAAAAGAAGACGGAAGAAAGAAACGCCGGTGCGGCAAGCCCCTTCCGGGGCCCTTCGCTTAGACGAAGGTAGGAATCCTGCGGGAAAAGGTCGGCCACCTCGATCGACGGCCCACCTCGCGGAACAGAAGGAGAAATTTAGAGAACCTACCTAACTTTACAAAACTAACCTCGTCAGCAGGGACTGCGGCAAGCTGCAACTTCTCCTACGGAAAAGGCACTTGGGTGCGTGAAGCCCAAATATATTGTGGCAGGGAAAGGGCCAGCCAGAATATACCCCCGAGGGCCTGCTTGTAAGTAGACTGGTGCATTGCGTTTCCTTATTTGCAGGTAGCCTAGCCTCCAAGTCAGCCCTGCAAGGGTCGTTAGGTTACCAGCTGTATGAATGTGGGTGGTCTTGTGCATTGTGGTGGGGTTGATGTGTGATTTCTGTGGTGTTGGGGTGCCACTGTCGTGGAGAGTTAAGCGGGGGCCCTGTTTTTCTTTTTGGTTAAAATTTCGCATTTTCGTTTTTATTGTGAAATATCCTTGGATGAGGACAGACCTGTGGCCAAAAAATTTTGGCCCTGGGCGCATTGGAACACCTAGGAATGGGGGGGGGGGCAAAGTCCCTCTCCGTGATGGGGTAAATTTAGAAAGTCGACCGATGTAGCTGAAACTTTGTAATTATATGTAAAAACAAAAATAAAATTGGTTTTCTTCCTTGAAATTTTTCAGTTTTCTTCTTCGTTTTCTGTTATTTTTGTTTTTTTCGGAAGTTACCTATCATTTTAAAAGTACCTACTATTATTAGTATTATTATAAGCTATATACTATGGAAACAATATGAAAAATTGAAACAATTAAAGCAAAAATATCAGTGAGATACGAGTGTGATATCAGTGAAAAAACCTATCAATTAAAGAACGAAAACACCTGCTTCTCGGAGTTTCATCTGTAGCATAAATTGGCTGATAATCGAAGGGGTGAGTACAAAATAGATAAATCATATACGTGCATGACCATTTCGCATTGTAATATCATATTTCAGCCATTACACACAGCATTTCATGGATATGAATGCTTTCAAACTATCTTTCCCATAAAATAAACTAGGGTTGGCTGGTATAAACTAAATGATTTAAACCAAATAAAAAACCATGGTTTATGCCAACCAAATAAAAAAGATTTTTTTTTTCATTTATTTGGTTTTTATTCGACTTGTTTGGTTTTTATTCATAAATATTACAAAATAAACAGTTTTACTTCTATAAATGATTAAATTTCAGTTACACAACTAAAAGGATGAGTTACTGTGTTTCTATTTAAGAATCCGTTTGACTGTTTGAACTGTTGGGGTCAACTATTGCTTATGTTTATTGAAAACCTATAACCTATTGAATTTTGTATTATTTCATTTCAGAGATGCATTTCTAATTATATTCTGGTATACCTGCAGCTACTGAAAATTAGAAGTAATAGTTAAAGTTGCAATTAGATAGCTAGTGAGCTCATGAGAAAGATGTAGCCATATAGCCATTTCATTTTCATTAGTTCATTCCTCTGTTTTTAACTGGCTAGTAGCTAGCTAATTCTATCAAAAGTATTTGTAATTTGAAGTGTTTTCAAGTTTTTCAAAGGATTTTACATTGCAATAATGATAAAACATAGCTTCTCTGCAGTTTGGATATTAAATGTAGTCATAGCAAATACAGGTACTCTGCTAACTGCTTTTTCTTAACCCCTTTTCTTTAAGTCATTCTTTTAAAATAGGAAGTTGAAATGAAGCGACTAAGATTGTTGATGATTAGTTAGCTAACTACAATCTTTACAAAGCAGAACACCCTTTAAACGTTGGATAAATTCCTAGAACTAGAAAAAACAACAAAATATTAAAAAAAACTAAATTTTTTTTTGTTTTAACCAAAAAACCTGGCTTTTGGTATAAATAAAAAATACATGGTTTTTGCCAACTCAGAAATAAACGTTTTTTGACTCTCCTGAAAAATTGTCCATTTCTACATAGAGCTCACATCGAATTTTTGTTTTTTATGCTAGAATGAAAACAGACAATTTTGGAATCTTCAAATCACTCCCCACAAACGTAAACTTTTATATTTTCTATTTTGCGCTTCATTTTCTTTCAATATAGCAATTTGAAGCGTAAACTTATGTATTTTGAAAATAATTTTTGTCACTGGTGAAATTGCTATATTGAAAGAAAACGAGCTAGAAAATGGAAAATTTAAGAGTGTACGTATGTGGGAAAAGGTTTGACGATTCCAAAACTGTCTTTGTTTTCATTCTAGCATAAAAACTGAAATATTCTATGTGAGCTTTGTAATCAATGAAAAAAAAAGCAAGTTTATCCCGAAATTCGATGATAAAAAGAAAACGAAGAAGAAAACTGGAAAATTTCCAGAAACAAATACATTTTTTTCGATTTTACATAGCCAATCGTGTGCAAATTTCGTTGCAATCGGACTGTAAATAAAAAAACTTTCAGAAAAGCGCCCCCCCCTTAACGAACCGCGTTTGTGCTCTCAGTCATAGTGGTGCTTACTCTGAGTCACATGCCCGAGGTATGGGTGTTGTTTTAGGGAGGGGTGGTGACGTGTATTGTGCTAGGTTGGTAGAGTGGGTTGCGCTGATTGTTTAAGTGTGTTGCGGTGGGTTAGTGGGGGATGCTGATTGAATTGACATATAGCCCATTAGTTTATTATTTGACCTTTTAGTTCACGCATGGTAAATTGTTCCAGTTCTGGTGCGTGAGAATGTAGGTTGTATGATATGTAAGCGTAAGCCTCCCTAGACACAACGAATCGTTGCAAGAGAGGAAGAGAAAGGGACGTGAAGTAGGTATGTCGATAGCAGCGTGGGATGACTGCAAAGAGTGCTCCTACAATGGAGAAACACGGATATGAGTACGGCAAGTCAAGAAAGAAAAAAAGGAAAGCCAGAACTTAAATAAACATTCAAGAGATTAAACCTCCAGCTGCGCTACAGATGCAATTGAACAGAGGAAGAAATAGTGACATATTGTATCGAAAGGGACGTGGAATCCATCCACGAGAGTTTTCCCACACTGGACCAACGAGCGTGGAGCCAGCACGTAGGGAAAAAAGAGGAAAAATAGAAAAAATCAATAATAACGGATAAAAATGCAAAGAGGATACAAATGAATGACGCCCCGAAGGACAAGCTAAAGGGCTAAGGTAACCTACGGTGTCCCTCCAGGTGACACAGCTCCCCATAATATAGGATGGGTGAACCTAACCCTATGGCCCATCCTACGCTCTCGAAGACTATAGAGCAAGTGGTAACTCATCCATTAACGCTTAAACTGAATTCATCGCATTGGTGCTCAGAACAAACTCACTCTCACATCCTCTACATTATTATTATGTCAAAGGGTTTCCCGCCGTAGCTGAAAGGAGCTGAGTCGACACAATGGTTACACAATATACATCCTCTATACACCTCGCAAGTTCGGTAACATTACAACACAAACTTATTGGGACCAACTTCACTTTACGGGCGCGTTCGACTAACCAGCGAAATTATAACTTCGAGGATTGACATGTCCGGAGCTTGTGACTGCTACGTTCGTTCAACTTGTTGGACGTCGAATTTTAAGGGCTAACCCTAGAGACTTCCAAAAAACACACTCGGGCGCGTAAAATGGAGTTTTCAAAAGTATTACCGTACTTGGATTGCCTTTAACAGTCGCAACGCAATTCAAAGTGGTAAAGCCAACGTCCTGCGTGAAGTTCCGGAACAGTCTAACCTCAAGGTCTTAATTTTACCATTAATTTCATGCGCCCCAATTAGAATAAATTGGTACGACCAGTCTGCCTAAACACAGGACACTAATTCCACAACACAAGCGTCAAGATTACCCGATGCCGATAAGTATCATACTTCCTAGGAAATGGATATAGGGTATGGGTTTTAAAGTTTATGTGAAACCAGGGAAAGGCTAAAATGCATCTTCCCCAACGTTCAAATTTCTACAATCATCATAGAGGGCGTCAGCGGCAGCTGACAGGGGCCGGTCGTCTTTGACAACCGCCATTGGATTGTTCGCCGCTAGAGTGAGCGAGTCATCATGCGTGACCTCACTAAGCGAAGTCTCACTGTCAGTCATGGCGAACTTGCTTGGGCGTAGCACATGAGCCTCACCACCGACCACATCCAGCGGATCATCGCTGGGGACAAGAACGCCATCCCCGGGAACAACGAGGGCGCTGTCGTGGTCGGTGAGAGCACCACTGTGGTCCGTAATGACGTCACTGGAGGCAGCAGAGAGAGGTGTGTCGGTGCGCACAACAGCGGAAGTGGGGCAGTCTCTGCGCAAGTCAGCGGTGAGTAGCGCAAGCTCGCTGTCTTCGTGGTGAGACGCATTGTCGGTGACGGCGCACACTTCGCTGCCAATGACAAGAACATCGGAGCCCGTGAAGCCACACAAGTCACCATTAGCTATGCAGCAGGAACCCTCGCCCATGCACAAGGAGCTGTCTGAACTGAGCAAACCGCCAACCGATGTTGACGGAGACGTTACCTCGCCCATTGGAGTGTCCGCATCAACTAATGAGGATGAGCTGCTCAGAACATCGTGTTGCAGTGATAAAGAAGTAGAGGAGGGAGGTTGTAAGCAGATGTTGCTACTCAGAGAAACAGAAGCGCTCACAGGTATAAGGCACAGCGAGCTATCGGAAGTACTTTCCTCATCCTCCTGCGGCAGATGGCTTGAGACGCTCTTTTCTATGCCACTGAAGCTGGTGTCCATCAGATCTAATGCATCATGTTCCTCGACATCTGCACTGGGTGAGAACGATTCTCCTGTGCTAACAGAATTCTCAGGCGATTCTTTCTTTACAACACTTGAGGACTCAACGACCGGCGTCTCGGCGCTCTCTGTTAGTACAACTGCGGAGTGAAGTAACTTCTGCAGTTGCACCTGTTTCTCGTCTTCGGGACCATCTGCAACAGTATATTATCGCTTTGGCTGTGTAAAAACCACATTCTTAATGACGAATACATTGTCACACAAAAACTGGCAACACATTTTACGGGACTATTAGCTACTCGGGTAAGCCAAACCACACGATCAATGTACGACTGTTTCTGATATTAAGGTGACTTTTGTACATAGCAAAGCATTAGATTATTGGATCTCGAGAGGAGAAACTACAGTTTTGACACCCTAACAAGGAAAGCTACAAGTATTGCATTATGTTGCAGGCATAGCCCATTTCAGGCCCAGAGGAGCATACGGCTGCAATTGATCACCGATTGTCGGAGCTACCCAATACTTTCATGAACAGAAGGCTCATGTTTTATATGCCGCTGCGCCCCCCCCCCATCCTTCAATACTCTACGAGCCGTACAAGCGCAAACAAGGCCTTGCACAGTACAAAGACTTTCCTCCCGGGTTTGAGATCGAACGTCGGGCTTCAGGACAGCGAATGAAGCAACATCCCTTCCACTGACCCACTGGGCACAACATCAGAGAAATTTAAGACAGCAAAGTAGAACTCACCAAAGTTGATTATATCAGAGAAGCTGGAGGCAGCAATACAGAGCTTGATATTGAGCCCCGACGGTACAGCAGCAGCAGCAGCAGTGCACTGGACCCCTGCAGCACCGGCAGCCGTAGGCACAGCAGACGGGGACGTGGCAGTGGGTACGGCAATCATAGTATTGCGCAGGACGTTAGGAGGCGTGCTGTTGTACAGCTGACGGCACTTCTCTGTAAATAACAATATTACTCTCACATTCTTATTACATTAAATGTGTGTGTTCACGGCTTCAAAAACAACGTGGAGGAACAGGAGTACATGGTAACACACTGTTAACAATATTTGTACTACATATTTGTAGACAATTCTTTAGATTGATCACCTTAGCATCCGAGATGGTGTTGTCAATCTCCAATCCAGTTAAATTAATCTTCTACAGGATGTTAGCAAAGGCACGATACACGTTTCTGTTCAAGTTTCTTAGGTACACTGCAGAGTTCGATTTCAACGCAATTTGAACTACAACAAAAAGTATAGGTATATGAAGCATAAAAATAATAATAATGTTAAAACTCACATGTATAGAAACTTCTGGGACACTCAAAAGTTTAATATGTAAAGCAGCGTGTATTAAAGTTATGGGACACTGTGTATAAATATTTACCGCATTTTCAGATGTTTTTTCTCAGCAAATCGCTGTTTCATCGTTTAAGTTACAGCCTGTTTGTAACCCTTGTTTGATAAGCTGTAGGTACTCTCAAAGAAGCACACAATAAGGAACAAAATAAATAAATCATTTATTTTTCTCATAAGGTACTGTGGTCGACAAGGTTAGGACACAGCGCCTGAGGTTTTCATGATTAAAGCTAACTTAAGAATAATACTAAACATTAGCATCAGAGAGTTATACATAATTATGGTCTGCTGAGAGTCACTGGCACAATGCCNTAGGCACAGCAGACGGGGACGTGGCAGTGGGTACGGCAATCATAGTATTGCGCAGGACGTTAGGAGGCGTGCTGTTGTACAGCTGACGGCACTTCTCTGTAAATAACAATATTACTCTCACATTCTTATTACATTAAATGTGTGTGTTCCCGGCTTCAACAACAACAACGTGGAGGAACAGGAGTACATGGAGAGAAACATAAAACCTATGAATGGGAGTGTTCTTACACCGGACCAACGAGCGTGAGTACCCTCCAGCAAGTCCGCAAACAAGAGGAAGAACAGAGCAAACATTGCCAGGAATATGAAATTGGAATGGAACGAAGTGGGAACGAAATAAACGCGGCCCGAAGGTTTACATTGAGACTAAAATTGCCTAAAGTATCTTACTGGGAGAGTGATTAATCACGCTATCAGATCTTCCACCCTAATCCTTCTATCATTATTTCAATGAATCTCTGACTTTATTATCCTTGCATAGAGGTACTACTATCATTGACTACCTTGTATGTGCATACACTCAATGTATTCTCAAGATTGGTAACACACTGTTAACAATATTTGTAATACATATTTGTAGATAATTCTTTAGATTGATCACCTTAGCATCCGAGATGGTGTTGTCAATCTGCAATCCAGTTGAATTAATCTTCTACAGGATGTTAGCACAGGCACGATACACGTTTCTGTTCAAGTTTCTTAGGTACACTGCAGAGTTCGATTTCAACGCAATTTCAACTACTACAAAAAGTATACAGCTTATCAAACAAGGGTTACAAACAGGCTGTAACTAAAACGATCAAACAGCGATTTGCTGAGAAAAACATCTGAAAATGCGGTAAATATTTATACACAGTGTCCCATAACTTTAATACACGCTGCTTTACATATTGAACTTTTGAGTGTCCCAGAATTTTCTATACATGTGAGTTTTAACATTATTTTTATGCTTTATATACTCTCAAAGAAGCACAAAATAAGTAGCAACGAAATGAAATCATCCAAGGACTGCCGGCTAAGGTAGCAGACGTTTGAACGAGAAAGTATTTAACTTATTATCGTGCCGCGGGAAAAACTCTCTTCAGAATAGCATTATGGAAGCAGACAGGCATGGATGGTCAATTTTTCGGTAGAGGAGCCTAAGAGGGCGAACATGGAACAAAGTCAAATATCACACTAACGGTTTTTTTTTTTCATCTACGGAAAATTATAGGCACCCACTATCAAAGTACACAGTGTGTTTGGCACAGATGCTTCACCTCTCAAGGAAGAACCACTGGTGGCTTGAAGCTTGTGTTTGAGGTTCCACCATTTGCAGCGCAGCCAGTGGGGAGACCGAACGGCGGGCCAGCCGCGAGCGAGGGCGGCCCAGTTGACGTTCTTCTCTTCGGTGACACCGCACACACTCAGCCTGACAAGAGAGGGAACACCGCGGTGCATAGGTTCCCAGTAAGTGGGTCGCGACCCGCCGAGGGGGCCTAGGCCTGCTACAAGGGGCTTGCGATAAACTAGATTTCAATTCATCATTAGATTGAATGCTTGGATGACAGGAGATTGGCTCCAGCGAACGTGCGGAGGTCGCGGTAAGCGGTTACGGGTGCTGAAAAATTGAGAATCGGGCACTGCAATTGGCTGTGACGTCACGAGGCGGTCACGTCATCAGTACAGTTATCCAACTCTACACATTGTGAATTGATACGATCATGCAAAGCCTGACCCAACCACGCCCAGCGTCACTCATATAAGATGTTTCGAAAACAGTGGTAATACTACGAGAAATCAAACATACTATGACGTAACTCACTAGCATTTACCGTCTACACTAAATATCATCAATGCCCGCAGGAATATGCACTGTTGTTTAAACTGCGACCGAATTGTCTGTTTGGTCAGTAAAGGGCTGACTGGCATAGAGCACGAGAAGTAGAAAAGCTCAGAACAAAAAAGTGTAAATGCCACACAAAATTTACACTAGTCGGCACTAGCATGAAAAATGAACCAATTTAGACATATAGAAACTAATGTACCTCAAAATCGGAGGTGAGATATTTGCACTGATACCCTGTTATTATTAGTGCTTGTGATTCTAGAGAGGATGTGTTTGTCAATTTAGTACTTCATTTTGAAATTAAAACGTCAAAAGATGTAAAGAACTGCAAATTTTTAGTGAACAAAACATTACCGTTCTCCTTCCTGGAATGTCAAAAACAACCGCAATATATCAATCTTTTCCAATATGACAGGGCACTTTCGTTAGTACTTACCGTGTGTCTGTATATCCAAATTAATACCTCCGCCAAGGAGTATGTTTTCGTCTGGTTTGTCTGTCTGTTATTCCGTCATCAAGATAACTCAAAAAGTTATATACGGATTTGGATGAAATTTACAGATATAGTAAGTGCGTGGAGAAGAGCAGATGATTAACTTTTGGTGAAGATCCGTTCATTTGCTTGTCTGCCTCATTTTTGTCAATGCCACAACTCAAAAAGTTATGGACGGATTTTTATTAAATTTACAAGAATTGCTAGGTTTATTACGAGGAGTAAGTGGCCAAATTTCTGTGATGATCTGTTTGTTCGTTCGTGATTGTTGCTGTGTTTGATTATGTGTTTGTTAGCGCAATAACTCAAAAAGTTCTAAATGGATCTTTATGAAATTAACAGGAATTATTAGCAATGTTAAAAGACATAAATGATCAAATTTTGGTGCAGAGCGGTTGGTTCGTTGGTATGTTTGACCTATGTTTATCATAATATGTGTTAGCTGTATAACTCAAAAAATTACAAGCGGATCTTCAAGAAAATTGAAGAAAGTGTTAATACTAGCAAAGGGCACAAATGATTAGATTTTGGAGTTGATACAAAAAATTATGGCTTTAGAGCGAATTTGAATTTTTTGTTACCGTTGCCTTCCTTGGCAGAGGTATGCGCTCTCAGAATGCTCCAGTTATTATATTTCTAGTTTTACCACCACACCCACGTCATACACATGGTCCAAGCAGTGAGACTCAGTTTATTATGTCGCATCAGTATATATAAAGGTTTTATCTCGGCATTCCTGCTAGAAAATCTCAGTTGGCCGAGTGCGCTACTACTGGCGGGAAAGGAGCGCAAAGAATAGAAGACACTCGAGCGGACGACGACTTTCGTGGCCTTCCACACGAGAGAGCGTAGAGGTGTCCCGCGGACTAGGTCGGCTTCTCAATCGACAGCCCACCTCGCGGAACAGAAGGGGAAGTATAGAGAACCTACTTACCCTAACAAACCTACCTTCGCAGCAGAAACTGCGGCCAGCTGCAACATTCCCTGCGGAGAAGGCTCTCGGGACAGCCCTTGGGTTCGTGAGGGCCATATATATTGTGACAGGGAAAAACCCGTCAGAATATACCCCAGAGGGTTGCATATCCGAAATAAACATACAGTGACCATAACCATGGTCTGCGTAAAGGCTTCAAATGGAAGGGAAACAGGCACAGATACATAAAGAGAAGCTGCCATTAAAGACAATAGAAATACAAACAAGTTAAATAAACTGTGGTCTTCACTGCAGTGTTTTATACTTGATATGAGAATTGTAACTCACACATGAAAATTTTTCCAATGTTTATGAATATCCATGCACTTCAGTTCAAGCGTCCTAACAACATCTAGACACTAGTGCCACACACGTCAAAAGCTCAGGTCCTGCCATCCAAACAAAAAACGTCGCCTCCTATGACAACCATCCCAGACTCAAGAAAAATTGCCATCTTGAGCAAAAGAAGTCAAGAACGCTTTCATTGCAATAAAAGTGCAACAGAAGCTAGCTACCTGCAGATGAGCTGCAAGTCGTCAGTCTTGCTCCAGGTGACACCTGAGTTTCTCTTCCAGCTGAGGTAGTGGAGCCACTTGGTGCGGCACTGCTTCTCTGTGCGCGTGCCGACGTGCGCCGCTACCGCCGACCACGCGATGCCCGCACTATAGTCCACAGCAGCCCTGCCGCTGCTGCCAACCTGGCCAGCGTAGCATATTAGCACGTTGACCGCGCCACGTATCGCAAGTGGTACGCACGCAATGTTAAAGGATACGGTTCTATTGCAGTCAGTGGATCAGACTAGACTAAACGTTAATTTAGGTTTCCCTAGACAGTTATAACGCGAGGTTTCAAGGGAAGAAAATAGAAGGAGTATGTAGTATGTGGAGAAATATAAGCACAGTTCAGACTAACGAGTGTGACAAAAAAGTTGAAGAAAAAAAAAACTAATAAAAACAAAAACAGCGACAGTATAAGAGTGAAAAAGAAGCAAGCACAGTGAATACATGTAGATATCCCGAAATAAACAGGTATTTATTTATTTATTCGCTCCCCACCGCGAAAGCAACAAGTAACTATGGCTAAGATAGCTAATGGAATCCTCCTGGGGGTTGAAGCCCGCATAGCATATGAAAACGAACCTTGCTAACCTAACCCTACAGCTTGATGCAGCAGTTTTAGAAGCTGTAAATTGATATCGCCAAGTAGGCTAAGCATGCATATGTACACTTCACAAATAGAACATAAATGTAGTACGGTATGTTATCAGAAAATACTTATTAGCTGCGAAACAAACTCCTACTGCTAGATAAAGGACGGTAGGTAACTACATGGTAAATACCACAGCTCAATCTTATCTGCTTCAGCAATACTGGGAACTACCGTACTCTCAGTACGTTATAGAAATTTTAAAGCCGTTAAATATCACTCGCAAACATTCTTAATGAAAACTTCCATAACATTTTTGCACACTTTGTTACTAAATGGAGAGAAACAGCTGACTTCACTTGTTTTGCGATTAACCAGGTAACCTTGGGAGTTTTTGGATAAGGTCCAGGTGCTGTTACTCACGCCACTTAGCATGCGGCAGCCTATGTAAACTCTTATAACATTTCGTGGACTAAAAGTACAGGAAGTCCCCGCTTGAAAACTTCGCGGCAGTGTCTGATAGACTCATCCACACCAGCTCTCTATCCCACCATTCTCTCGACTTCATTTCATATTTAGTCAGTAAACATCTGTCTAGAGAACGACTCTTACATTTTTGCTGCAGGACCGGGTAGTAGTAACAGTAGCAAAAAGGGTTGGTTCCCGCATCAGTAGCTATAGCCGTACAGCGCCGAAACTCAAAACCTGAATTTTCAGAGGCAAACTTACAGTGCACGTGTCAGACTCGGGCTACAATTGAATTAAATAGCAAAACACAATGTAGGAAAAGTCAGAGAAGAGTCGCATGTTAAGCCTAACGCAATATACGAGGGTTCCAGAGTCGGTTGGGCCAACTCCGACTCAGACTCTTGGCCTCCAGAAGCCTGCAATGCGCACCTGTTGCTCGACAGCCGAGGCCAATCTGTCCTCTTCTTCCTCGGTCCAGGCTCCTCTGTTGCCAGTCTTGTTCCTCAGGAGGCGACACCGGTCCTTCACACTTGCGGAAGATCGGCCCAACTTGGCTGCAATCGCCTAAATGCCGCAAAAGAATAGAAATTCTAAGCCAATGAAAGACAGAGTTAGGGCTAGTCACAGCGGTATTGAGTAGTTCAAGACTCCATTTCCACAGCAAATGCAATCCCACAGAGGAAGAAAGAAGATGCACCGCTTGTCGATAGAAACGCGCAACCTATGCATGAAGGTGTTCCCACACAGGATCATTGAGCATGGGAACAGTAAGTCGGAAAAGAAGAGGAAATAGTAGTAGTAGAAGCGCAGCAATACTAAGTTGCATCGGGTCGAATTGGAAGTGATTTTATTACTCGCCATGTGTGCCGGAAGGTCTCCAGTTTAATGCGAACTCAGGTGAGTGCTGTTGAGAGCAAACGGCAAGTGCGCTACGTATGGCAGGAAATAAGTCACAGAGAGGAAAAGCATAGAGGACCCGCCTGACTCTACAAGCGCACCTTGTTAGCAACATCATCGGAGGAAAAGGTACTAGGCACAACCCTTGGCTGAGCGAGGCTCATATAAATTCTGACATGGAAACCTTAGCCAGAACACACCCCTAAGCGGAATGGGACATTTTGGACCCAGTTATTTTTTTGCGCCTTGGTTTTTTTTTGTTTGGCGCCGTTGTTTTTTCTTTGGCGCCGAATATTTTGTTGCTTAATATTTAGGTTAGGTTAGTTTAGGTAGGGTTAGGTTAGTATAATAAGCCAGTATAATATTTGCGTGGCTTAGCCCACAATCACGATATGCATGAAATTAATAACTTAGGCAATATTTGTGTTGATGTTATCTTCTTCAGCACGTGAAAGTTGATGAGCGCATTTTACATATTGTGCGACTATTTCAATGTTAGTTTCTACTATCTAGATACCTATGTATATTCTAAAACAAAAGGTTTTAAAGTTATCGTCAGAAAGTTTAAGCTTCCGTTTCCGAGCAGAACGATATCACATAGGAAAGAGCAAGGGACATATAGTATACCGATAGCTATGGGGAACCCATGCACGAAGGTGTTCCCACACAGGATTATTATTATAATAATTATTATTATGAGGGTTTTCCCGCCGTATCAGAAACGAAGACTATGTAACAGCGATCCAATTTTGTATAATATAGTTTAGAAGTGAGTCGAACTCAGATGAGCTCTTTTAGTACAATCTCGTCCAGGTGCACCATGTCTGGCAGGAAATAAGGCGCGAGCATTTCTAACCCTACACTGCTCGGCCAAACGTAATCGCTCAGCCATGCGGTGCAGGGAAAGAGACGAAAAACGAAAAGAGAAGGAGACAGAAGAAAGCGAACACTCGTGCGGGGGTCCCTTCGGTGGACCCCCACACGGGAGCAGATAGGAGTCCCATGGGACGGGTCGCTTACCACCATTCGGCGGCCCACCTCGCGGAACAGAAGGGGAAATATAGGACCTACCTAACTTTACAAAACTAACTTTCCCAGCAGGAACTGCGGCCAGAGGCTACATCCCTTGCGGAGAAGGCACTCGGGACCCTTGGGTGCGTGATGCCCAAACATATTGTGGCAGGGAAAAAGTCCGCCACAATAACTATGCCCCTGAGGGCACAGACTGTTTCCACACAAGATCAACGCGCATGGGAACCGCATGTCAGGAAAGAAGAGGAAGAACAGAATTAAGCATGAGCAAGTACGAGTATGAAATCGGGAAGGAAGCAAAGTGGGTACGAAAGACAGATGTCTCGAAGGCCTAGCTAATGGCTGGGGTAACCTACACGAGCCTCCTGGGGTGGCCGAGCCCCATAACATAGGATGGGGGAAATCTAACTAACCTAACCCTATGGTTTTTGACCCATCCTATGCCCCCTGAGGGAGAAGGTTTTATAGTCATTTCATCTAGTCCATCTAGGAACACCAAAAAACCACGGCGCCAAAAAGTTAATGCCAAATGGGCATTAACCTATTAACTCCAGCATGCGTATCTTCTACACAGTTCTGGGAACGGAGAGTTTTCTCATTCACAGGTAACGGGTTAATTAAGAGTGGAATAAAGCTTGATAAAGCGGTACAGCACAATAAAACTTCATCAGTATGAGTATGCAAGTGGAAAGAAGCCAAGTGGTCGTGAAGGAAAGACGTCCCAAACACTCAGGTGAGGCTAAGGTAACCTGCAAGGCCCCATCGGAAAGCTGCTCCTCCCAATAACATAGAATGGGCGAACAGTTGCTCTACGTAATTACACTTCAAGCCTTAGTATTTTTGTGAATTTGTTGCGTATAGGAGTTTTAGAAGTATGTACACGTTTGCCAGTCATTACTGAATGTAAAAAAATTAAGTCAAATAGCCTAAATAAATATTAAATTATTATTATTTAATTCGTTTTACCTCCGTAGCCGCAACTCAGGCTTTTCAACAGAGAAACTACTTGTACAGTATTCAAATACCGTACAATGGGTAGACGTGGTGGCCACGTGCGCTACTAAGGGCAGAGAAACAAGGCGCAAAGTATATTATTATTATTATTATTAAATCACACTAGACTGGCGACGTAGGAACGGAGAAACTCCATGAGCTTAACAAACCCCCACGCAACCAGCCCAGCGGGTGGAGAAAACAAAAGAATGAAAAAAAGAAGATCCGAGATCAAAGAATAGCTCTGTGTACAGATCGTTTAAAGCTGCCAATACCAGCACCAGCAAAGACAGAGCCATCAAG
>LQNS02278182.1:1869342-1885647 GCA_001587735.2 Parhyale hawaiensis
GAGTATCTGTTGGTCGAGGTGCCAAACACCAAATCATTGAGAATAGACGCGTAGGGAGTGACACCGATGCCGCCGCCAACCATCACCGCCACTTCAAACTTGTACCAGTCCTGGTTACCACCTCCGTACGGACCTTCCAAACGGATCTGAAATTTTATAATCGATAATAACCAAATTAGAGTTTAGTACAGTTTAGGTAATCTTATTACTAAGTGCAAATAATGGGTTAGAATTTAGGAGATTTGGGGTAATCATTTTCCTAAGCGTAAATTAATTAGAATATTGGACAATCATTTCACTTAGTGTCATTGATCCACTTACAGTCATCATCCTCTGTTAACTTTCAAGATTATGCAATAGTTTATTATTATATTGAGAAATTAAAGTCTCCGTTTCTACAACAAAAGCGATATCACAGACGAAGAAAGAAGGGACATGTATGACGATAGACACGGGGAGGCCATGCACAAGGGTGTTCCCATACAGGATCAACGCGCATGGGAAGAGCAAGTCGGGAAAGATGAGGAAGAACTTATGGAAAAAAGATCATTAGGAGGATTAGATGGGAAGGCAGCAAAGTGGGCACGAAAGACAGACGTCCGAAAGGCCTAGCTAATGGCTAAGGTAACCTACACGAGCCTCCTGGGGTCGCCGCGCCCCGTAACATTGGATGGGCGAATCTAACTAACCTAACACTATGGCCTATGGCCCATCCTATGTCCCATGAGGGGCAATGATCTATTAACGCGTACTGTCCATTTTCCTGGACGCTATAAAAAGCGCTTTTCTCACGAGCATTAAGGTATATGACCACTACACGACAACGGATTTAGCATCAATGTTCGTACTTTTCAGCGACTTAGATAAAAAGACAACAATGGAATTACTTATCTGACTCCAGCAGGTGCTGAGGTTGACACAGCATATTAGCTGACCATCTGAACATACAGATGGCCAGTAAGTACTACCGTACTTAATTGAATATATAGTATTACAGTCTCTACTACCATCTAGCACCTACTTGGCCACTCATTGACTACGCAGCCCACGCTTACAGTGGGAAGAATCATTTGGTGAAAACTTAAAACGTTAAGTCTATTTGAGCGCAAATTCCAACTGGGTACCCCACATGCACTGGAACATGCTGCAGATAAATGCCCGCTAGGCCTGAGAAGAGTGAATGACTGACTGAGTCAACTACAGGTCTGTTGAATTATTGAGCCAAACGACGGACTGGTAATTATGACAAATGAGACATCCTGACCGCGCCCGTTTTTGGTTAAGTCAGTTCCCTAGCAATGGCCTTTGAATGTTAGAAACTATGTTTGATTTTATGCTAGTGAGCACAATACCTCAAAAAGTTATGGATGGATCTTTATGAAATTTACAGGAGTTGTTAGTAATGTTAAAAGACATGAATGATTAAATTTTACTGATGATCGGTTGATCTTTTTGTTTGACTTACGATTGTCATAATGTTTTTAGCAGCATAACTCGAAAAGTTATGAACGATTCTTCATGAAAATTACAGGAACTGTTAATATGTACTATCAAAAGGCACAAATGACTAGATTTTGGAGTTGATACAAGAAAATCATGGTTTGAGAGCCAATTTGAATTTGTCGTAAATGTTGTAGTGCTTGGCGGAGGTACGGTATGCGTTCTCAGAGTGCTTCTAGTTCTACTTGTGCTGGTAACCGTAAGAAATAAAACGAGATATAGCTACACCAAAAACATACCCTGGGAGGATTCTCTTCATCGTGGATGTAGTTGTGAGGGTCGAAGAATTTCCGCAGTTTCCAGGTCCAGGGTCCCTGAGCTTTGATGTGGCAAGAGAGGAAGTTCTCATGCGGTGCTGAGGTGAGGGTGAAGGAATGGTACTCGCTCTGTCGGAACGCTGTACAGGACAGTCGTACCCATTGGCCGCTCTGGTACTTGAAGTTCGGTGGTCTGTAGGGATTGTGGTTATTAATGGTAGAGCAAAAATTAAAAAATCATCCTCAAGTAGCTAACTTCAACCGTCTCCTGTACTGATTTTATATTCTGCCCGTTAACGCATCAAGATTCCTTTTTCTACCGTTTAGTTTCTGTCGAGTTAAAACACTTTAAAGCTAGAATTTCGCTGAGAATGCAGAAATTAGACTAATGTTATTGACGTAAACTGTTAGTACAGGATTGTCATAGGAAAAATATTTGAGGCGGATTCCATACTATCAATGCCGCAGCACAGTTGGGGACTGGTTAGGTTAGGTTGTTTAAAATATTTAATGCCCTAAAATATAGTTTGGAGTAAAAATGTCTTTAAAATCAGATTCAATATTTTCTATCATGAGTTGAAAATATAAAATATTGAGACACCATACGTGTTAATAGACTAAATATGGCAATAACTTTTCTTATCAGATAACGATAACACGAGATATTTCGCGGGAAGCTCAACTATTTTAAAAATAGACTGGAAGATATTTTAGGCAAGAACTGAGAGAAGTCATAGCTCCCTATACTCACCACAAACTTTCTTATACTACCACTACTCACAACCATACCGTGGTTTAAAGTATGGAAAACAATACGGTAACCTTTACCACACATACGGAATAGCCTATTCGGCCACGCTTCAAACAGTGGAATTCACCCACAGAAACCCATGTTTAACCCATTCAGAGTGGTGGGAATGAATTGCTGTTTGTTCATCCTTCCTTTTCAGTAAAATACGGCCCTTTTTCCGATAGATTTGGCTACAGAATACAGATAAAGTTGAGCAAGTGTAATTCTTTACAGCCAAAAAAGAACCACTGGATTACGCTCCGAACACTGCTATTGCTATGAAAAACAGATCATCAACACGTACGGAAAGGGCAAAGTATATATGTCGAGAAGAATGTGATTTACTAAAGACATTATAATTCAATTTACGAAAGTTCGTACCTGTAAAATTTGACTTTGACGACATCAGAAGGCAGCAGCTCGGTCTCGATGATGTCGAGCTCCATGTAGCGGGTGCGCAGGCACACGATTTTATCTATCATGTACACGACGCCGGGAAACACAAAGAAGATCCAAAACCTGAAAAAATTAAGGAAATGTATAAAGTGTTTACCTGTAGAGAGCTGAGAGTAATATTCATCGCAAAAATACGTCAACTAATAAGCTGGCAACATTTCATTTCAAGAGGAATAGTCCAAACCATACAAAGAGATAGGTCAATGCATCATGCGCATGCATAATGCAATAACCGACAATATACATTTTTAATTACTTTTATGTTTTTACCGTCGTAACTAGGGTCATCCAAGCTATTCAAAGATAAACTATTACGATCTTTCCAATTTTGCCCACGAAGCTAAGCATACAAAGTCTTCTAGAACACATTTAAATATATCACTTCCAACGTTCCACAGTAACGTTTCTGCTAACGTCATAGCCAGAGACAATATACACATTTAAATATATCACTTCCAACGTTCCACAGTAACGTTTCTGCTAACGTCATAGCCAGAGACAAACTAAAAAAAAACACTAATCTAGCAATATAGTTACGTTCGTTGAAGTCTTCCTAGACCCTTCACGACGTTTCAAGGGAAGATGAGGAAAGTATACACTCTAAAATGGTAAACCGATAGAAACGTAGAACCCATGTACGAAGGTGTTCCCACACGGGATCAACGAACATGGATACAAAAAGTCGAAGAAGAGAACAAACGTTACTATGAAAATGGAAGGGTGCATAGAGTGCACGTAAGATAGGTATCCCATATCCTTTCTTTTGGGTATATGAGCTCAGTAAAACTGTATTATATCAGTACATTACACAAGATATAGCCAATACTTAACACCAGACAGGATGAAACAGACAATCATAACATTAATAATAAAATACAGGGTCTAAGCCCGGAGTCAGAAATTTTTCGGATTCCAGGAGAAGGAGTCGGAATCGGACTTATCCGTCCGACTCCGCAACCCTGATCAAAGGTAACTGCTCTTGAAATTCTCACCGCGGAGGCCCAGTGAGCCGGGCGAGGCCGTGCGCGAGACTAAGGATGTAGAGGAAGACGTAGAGCTGATGTGCGGCCCAGAAGTACTTGTACGCCTTCTGTCTGATGATGGGGTGCGCGAAGATGAAAATGATGCACATGATGACGAAGAGAAGCAGCCCCGTCACACCTGCAATACGAGAGAACTTTGTTTATTTCATTTTTGAGAAGGTTTGTAAAGGTCATCCACACACTTTTACAGAATTACACGATATTTTTATATTTACAGGGCATATCTACAATAAGTTGAAATTGAAATTCGATGAGAAGAGCTCTTGTCCTCAAACGCTATAAACAGAAAGTGTAGTAGTCATTAAAACAAAAGACTAAAGAACATATAGAGGTAGAAAGATACTTATATAATAAACGCTTAGCCCTAACTAGCATATTGTACTTCCCTTAGCAACAGTGCAGCGAGCTGAAGGATGATCGAAAATAATTACGTGATCCTGAGGACAACGATTTTCGAAGGGTAATTACATGAAAAGTTCTAAGGCCCAGAAAAGCTAAAAGCTATTAGGAATCTGATATTTTTAAAACTTTTGTAGAATCTCACTACAAATTTAGCACGAATGCTAACAATAAGTTCTACAGTACTTTAAAAAACAATAGGTTTGACCATGCATCAATGCTTCTTATACAGCGATGCTTATAACTTTTCATACGTCCTTGTATTTGCTCTTTTAAAATTGATTTTCTCGAAATCGCCTTACTCGTCATAACATCAGTAACGCTGTTATTGCTCTCGATGGGAAATACAAAGTTATCTCGCCATCTACAGCGGCACTAGCTGGCTGAGTAACTCAGTTTTTACAGTCAATTCGAGAACGGAAATTGCCCTCATAAAACGACTGTCGTTAAAAAAAGAACCCAGGAGCTACCTGTGATGGTTTGGAAGAGCCAAAAAGCGATGGATGGTTTCTTGTCGGATGAGAAGGCGACTTCCTTAGTGAGACAGCGCAGGTTCTCAATGGGCTGAGTCGAGACGTGGTAGAAGTTCACCATGTGGCCAATCGAGTGCAGGATGCTGAAGAATAGTGCAGTCGTCGCAACAATCTTGTGGAACTGCAAACAAATATGGCCATCATTAACAAGAATATTTTATTATTTAGCACGTCGTGCGACTTGCACAAAAGCTGTGGACTGGTAGACGAATTACAGCGGTGTGATATGAAAGATGCATTTGACGAATTGAAGAAATGAACTGGCAAAAACAACGCGCGACGTGGAAAATCGATCTGTGTCGAACATGGGTATTCACTCGTTTGCTTGAAGATTATAACACGATTTGGGTAGCTTTTCCCACAAGATTTATATCAATTGATCAATGAATAATGAGGTTAAAGAAGAAACAAGTGAAGTACCTGACTTTATAGTCGACTGCAATGTACTGCTGAATGGACAACTGCTTAGTCGTTATCTTTACCTCCGCCACGAAGGTGAGGATTTTGTCAAGTTTATCTCTTTGTCTGTCACCATTATTATTATTATTATATTGAGTAGTTTTAGTCTCCGTCTCCACAGCAAAGGCGATCTAACAGAGGAAGAAGCAAGGGACACATAGTGTGACGATAGATACGTGGAACCCATGCACGAGGGTGTTCCCACACAGGATCAACGCGCATGGGAACAGCAAGTCGGGAAAGAAGAGTAAGAATAGATTTGTCTGTCACCAAGATAACATACAGGGATGTTAGCCACGTTAGGAGGAACAGATGATTAGCTTCTGATGAAAATCCGTCAGATTGTTTGCTATTTGTCTGTCTGCCTCTTCTTTCTCAGTGGCATAATTCAAAAAGTTTTGGACCGTTCTATATATATTTTGCAAGAGTAGTAACTAGCAGCGAATGGCCAGATTTTCGGGTCGATTTGTTTGTCCGTTGGTTTGTTTGTCTGTAAGTTTAGCTTTATGTTTGTCAGTGACGTAATTTTATAAGTTAAAAACCAATCTTCAAGAATCTTCTGTGAATTGTTAGAAATGCTAAAAGATACATATGACTAAATTTTGGTGATGATCGGTTGGTCCATTTGTACGTTAGATCAAAGTTTATCAGAATAGAACTCAAAAATTTAGACACGAATCTTCAAGAAAGTTGCAGAAGCTGTTTTTAAAGTGAAGAGGCACGAATGACCAAATTTTTGTAGTTATAAAAGGTAAATCCTAGTTTCAGGACCAATTTGAATTTTTCGTTAACGTTGCCTTGTTTAGCAGAGGCATGGGCTCTCAGAGTGCTCTAGTTAAGCACCATTTCTAGGAAGCAAAAATAATAAGATTGTTTTACAAGGATATTACCTGCCGAATGAATCTCTGCTTGGAAGTCATCTTTACGAATATTGTTACTAGAAAGCTAAGCAAAAATAAAAAAAAAAGAGTGCATTAATGTTCTGCTGAACGGATCAATGCTTGGCACTTTTCTTTAGAAAAAATGTTACTAGAAGACTGAATAAAGAGGAGTGCTTTACCTGGATATGAGAGTCAATGGGGATGTACTGCTGAATGGACCATTCCTTGAGGCGAGTAAGCAAATTCCTGGACATGGTAAGCAAGAGGAGGCAGTAGCAGAAGCTGAGGGAAGCCGCCGCACCACGAGTGATGGCAATGCCCACCCCCATGATGTGTCGCAGGTCCGTGTGTTCCGCCATGAACGAATAATCTACAAGACGATAAATACAAAACAATTAAAGTTTTTGGGCATTAAACAGAACTAGTTTTTTTCTTTAGCGCAAATCAAGGCATAAATAAGCTGGTTGCTGCAACAATACCAAACTTGCAAACTCTGTTATATTTTCCAGCTTTGATAACAATACCAGTAACAAGCATCATACGCGTAACTTCGGTATATTCGAATTCCAAGGAGTTTTCTTGCTGTTACAAAGGAAAAATTACAACTATCTAGAAAAATATCAAACACCCACATCGCAGAAATCCCACCAATTTTCGATTTAGCCCTTGCAGGCGTGAAAGGCCCGAGTCGACTCTTGAAATACTGTAGTATTCTTTCTACAATAATAATTTTTAAAAAACTAATCTTAGCCCTTTTGCGCCTTATGAGAGCGAATATTGCGAACAGAAAAGTGTCATGCCAACGAGAAATCATAATACGAATAAAATCTTTATTAGCAACAAAATCATTATTACAGACACAGGCCCTCATTTAGGTCTACTTTGCCCATTTAAAATACAGGACAGTGCCATACATCCATCTTGGTCACAAAGTGAAACATTTAGAAAACATAGTAAGGGAAGATAGTACCACAATCAGCCTATGCCTCTAGGCACCTACA
This sequence comes from Parhyale hawaiensis, assembly GCA_001587735.2. Taxonomy (NCBI): domain Eukaryota; kingdom Metazoa; phylum Arthropoda; class Malacostraca; order Amphipoda; family Hyalidae; genus Parhyale; species Parhyale hawaiensis. Next base: position 1,876,662 of record LQNS02278182.1, read on the forward strand.
GAGAACGCGTTGAGTTTATTTCAGGCAAGAAAGTACTTAATTAGGAGGGCTAAACACCAGTAGTAGAATGCTAGTTCAAACACGAAAAAAATACAGTTTCATCACTAACAAATGGATAAACGTTACTCACGGATAAAGCGTTCGCAGAAGAGAGCAATCGTGATGACGTAGAAAACGATGAGATAGAAAACGTTCTGCCGGTTTTCCTCGAGATAAGTGGCGATTTTGTCGCATTTCTTCTTGATCCAGTGGCGGTTGTGGTCGCGCATCTCGTTGATGTGGAAGCTCGTCATTCTGTGGGGATAATTAGACAAAATTGGCTTAATGAAACCACCGCCAGGGTATATAAAACGTATTACTGAGTATCCACCATGACCTTCCTAGCTTCGCAAGACTTCTTTAGGAGTGAATTTCGCAGTGAATATCGTAAGAGCTAGGGGGAGAAAACACGATAGACAAGCTCTTTCTCTACTGAAACAAAATGAGGCAAGTTTGAGCTTTACAAACTCCAAATTTTCTAACGATCAAAGATCAGCATGACCATACGCAGCTCAAGTTACCAATTTTTGGCAAACAAATAAAATTAGCAGTTACAAGTCCAGTGGAATTTCGCTTCGTATAATAGCCTTAAATCTCAAGGTATTGACACCCCCCCCATATTTATTCGATCAGCTAAAGAAGGAAACAGAAAAGCACCAAGTACAGAGACTTAGTGCTTTTCCTGCACACTATTGGTGAAAGTTTTATTTTTTTTTAAAATACCACGATCAGTAAATATCTAACAGTTTTCAGTGCTCTTATGTTCAGGCAGCAACCATGTAGCGACGGGTATTATATGTTGCATAACTACAGTACTGCTCGATCAGAACGCTTTCCAAAACACTCCATCATTAGACGTAGTCTACACGTGCAACGTATCACCTCACTTTCAAAAACGAAAAAACCCGGGACAAAAAGACTTGCATAGTTTATCTACAAGTAGTGCATGCTATTATATTCTGGGTGCAAGGTTTCTAAACTACCGCTAGCATGAGGGACCTAATAAATGCGAGCTTTTTGTTCAACCAGTGTCGAACTAGACATCGCGCCCATCGGCTTCCATCAAGTATGCATAGCCCACCGCCATCCATCAACCGTTCGGTTATTTACAGGCGTTGATTGATGGCGAGAGACCCATAGAATTAGCATTCAAAACAAGCGGTAAGTAAATCCATTTCTTAAAATTTATGAAGGTGTGACCTCATATAACTTCCAGAATATGTGAACCCCGCCTTGCCGCGGGAGACCATTTCTCATAAATCTTCATGCGCAGGTTCCCCTTCACAATAAAGCTTATTGTATTCAAATCCAATAGCGACTTGAGTTGTGAAAAAATACTGCGGCGTCCACTCAGCCCTCAAGTAAAATTGGAGCAGGAGCAGAGTGAGAGAAGGAATACGTAGCTTAAGTTTCCCTAGACTCAACTACAGTTCATCAAGAAAAAAAGAAATGGACATGTAGCACGTTGACAAAAACTTGGACCACATGCACCAGGGTGATCCCACACAGGATCAACGCTAAATGCAACAGTATGTCAGGAAAGCAGAGGAAAACAGAATAAAACATCATCAGTAAGAGTATCAAGCACGCAAAGTAGATACCAAAGATCAGAGGTCGGCATCTCCGATTATGGTACGATGGCCATCGCCATCGTTCTTATATGTTTTTCATAATTAAGGCACGCTACAGCACACTATTTCACGACGATAAAAAAAAAAAACACTCTTAACAACCAACTTCGTATAACTGTGGGTCACACAATAAGCTTTCGAGCCCGTCAGCCAGAGGTGGGCAAATTTTCTTTGACTCGGGGGGGAGGGGAAGCTTTAAAAATTGACAGACGGGATAAGCTAGCCCCCAATGCATACATATCGAATTTAAACAGAAAAAAGAAAGGGTTAGTAACTACGTTCACTTTAAGTGGGAACACTGCGGCTGGTCACCATTTTTTGGCCAGTGCATCGGAATCTGAGGTCAGTTTTGTTGAGGCAAGTGTGAGAACAAATCTGAGGTGTTCACTTGAGATAAATGAGATGCTTTGTTGGTGCACATCACCCTAAAATTGTGTTTACGCACATAAGAAGAGCCAAACATCACCCAGCATCCTCTGCTATCTTCTGGATTTTGGCAATGTGGCTGCGCTTACTGAAGCATAAATATATCTAAGGCCACAAACTCTTCGGCGGGCTGGATTAAAAACACTAACGGGCCGGATGTGGCCCGCGGGCCGTAGTTTGCCCACCCCTGCCGTAAGCAGTGCTAACGTTCCAATATCTTGCTATATCTTCGTAAACACCGCTGTGGTTGAACGCGAAGAGAACTGAACGTCATACATTGGACTAAAAAATGAAACAATTCGCCATGTTGGATAAGAAAGCTGAAGGGTTGAAATCTACCCAACAGTTGGAAACTTTACGATATCAGTGAAATTGCGGTAAACATGTACGGCAAGATATTTTTACACAGCGGATCGTTTGAATTATTTTTGTTGTTTCATTGAGCTAGATAATACACTGTATCTTTTCCATATCGTCTAAAACGGATTTTTGTACATCTAAGGCGGAGTAACTTTGTTAGGAATGGGTACGGTTGGGTTTTGTTCTTCCGAACTTTCGGCTGTCATGCACCTTAATAAGCGGAGTCTACTGTAGCTCACAAGGGGGAACATTGCGACTTCAGAATGGTGACCTTTATTGCTTTCGAACATTGTTTACCTACACTTCGTGCGGCACTGATATGGCTCTCAAACGAAGTTGACTTTCAATGGGGCTAACTTCAAATCATTCTCGCCTCAGACAACAAAATGTACAAAAAATAGAGCAACATCCGTAAGCTTCTAATAGAGTCTAAAAAAGCGGCAGAAAGGAGTGCATCGAGATAATAAGGCCGTAAAAATTGAAGAGAGTAGGTCGTGATTCATTTTGATTGATCAGATCGCGCTCTGCAGATAATTCTAAGCATTTTTTCCAAGCAGAAAATTAAGAATCCTGTCACGACGGTTCCACCGCCACGGGAGTCGACGCAGAGCGGCTCCGTAGCATGCAGTGGCAATACTGTATAAGAATGGAACACCTTATAAACGCTGCTTGCTTTCAACAATAGCAAATACTCAGAAATTATAACAGCATAAGGTTGCCCCCGATAACAATTTTTTACAAGAGTAGCCTACTCGGAAACACTGAGGTTGCAAATATGTCAGACTACATAAATTGTAGGTTGATTACTGATATACTAGTCCTGGTACACTCGTATGCGTTCATTCAAGTTTGGCGAACACTGCAAAGATGTTCCCAAAAAGGAAAAGACATATTCATGTCTAGAAGAGGGAGATAACATAAAATTAAAAAAAAAAGACCAAAATGACTGTCCATAAAATCATGGACAAAAAAAGAAAGAGACATGGAGGACGAGGCAAAGAACATATCGCTATGGCCTAGCTGAGGCTGCGCACACTGACCGCAATGGCAAGTATTCAGTGGACTTTGAGTTCATTTACAAGCCAAAGACTGCAGTCCAAGTGGACAAAAGAGGTTGCCGCAGACCCAGCGGGCGGCCGAATGAACCTCTAAGGCAATTAATCAACATAACCTCAGACACTCCACAGCGATGCATCACTGGCCGTGGACTACCTTTAAAACAATACAGCTTAACTGCTCCCATTGCATGCTCAGCTCTAATGCCAAGAATCATTTTTCAGTAGGGACCATATATGTAGAGATCTACTAGTAGCTAGTAGGTATGTACGTAGTGAGAGCACTTATACTCCAAATATGGGGGGAGGGTGCGGCAGACCAGGGTAGAATTTACAGCCGTGGTTTCCACATCACAGGGAATCTAGGGTTTCAGAGGGGAGACTGAAACCCACATTTGGAGAGCTAAACTCCCATGTGCAGAAACATAGTAAAATTTACCACGCAAATGACGCACACTCTGTATAGTTGCAGAATTGGTGGTTTAAACGGTTAAACCCTGCAGTTATGACACTCAAACTATTAGCTTTCGCATTCCTTATTCACTAATTAACTGATATGTACTTTTTTCAAGCAGACGACCCCGCACAAGTGGCATTCTTGCTTGTAGCAAGGGGATGCAAGCGGCTAAAAAATCAGAGAACCACAGATTTACAGCGTATGTCACTCTCTATGTACCGGTGTTGACGAAACAAATAGACTGTAGTTTAAGTCACTCCAGGTACTCCAAGAAAACGAAATACATATTGAAAGAAAACTAGGACCCAAAAAATAGGAAGCTGACCGAAGATTACAACCCATGAGAAATAAAAAAAATATGGAATATGATAACAGAAGGAAGTGCGAGCATTTACAAATTATATGGTCAGCAATGGTGCTTCATATAAAAGTCTGCTTCAGAAAATAGATATTACAGAGTAAGGAACATGAACACCGATGGTGTGGCAAACGGTATGAAACAAAAATTCGGTAGTGACCGGGCATCTCTTACAACATATATATTAAAATCCAGTTGAAACGCTTAATAAACCTTTCGAAAATTTAAAGTGATATCGACGTCTCCAACGTCTGCTCACGATTTACAAAACCTGGCCCTGGATTGAGTGAGTGTATGCAAATAATTGTCACCAAAATTCTGAGACGCATGCCACGTCAAACGACGTTTAGTATAATTAAGCATCTGTACACGAAGCACGACTTGCGAAGGGTAACTGCAGAGGAAAAATTACTGTAAAACTATAAGGCCAAATGTCAAGTCAAATACCTAGCACTCTTCGGTACAATTGCTTCAAATTTATAAACAGAGAACTGAATTAGGCAGGTACAACGGTTAATAGTAACGACATGCACACCAGAAAGCTGGCGCGCCGAGACAAAGAAGACGTACTGCAGTCCTCTAGTTTTGGGACATGTTCAGAGCGCCTTCACTAGTCTCAGACAGTTAAACGATCCCGTTGCCCGCAGTTTGTCAGCGAGATTATTTATTTATGAATGTATAGGCCGTAAAAAAGAATCATACTTCATTGTGCAGATGACAGAACTGTACGCCTTTACCTTAATTGTCAGAACAAAACACGGCAAGCAAACCGGACCAACAACCATCACCGCTGACGCAAGCAACACAAACATAAAGAAATATGGGCCCGCTAATTGAGCCCGACGGGACAACTTCATGTGGATTCTCTTGAAAATGGTTATACTGCAATTTTGCGTTTACCCTCCAATGCATAATGCGCCATTTACGGCATCCACCACATAGCGTTCGTCCTACGGGATACAAGAGATTGTGTTAATATCCCTATGAATCAGGCCGTTGAGAATGAGGTCAAAGTGTTTGCGTTGACGAACATAACATTGTTCGGTGCTCGTAAGTAATATTGATTCTCGATGAAAATAAAGGACATCAAGGTTCCATGTATTTATTTAACATGAAATTATACTTCTTCTGGATTACGTAATCCAGAAGAAGCATAATTTTATGTTAAATTAATATTGATTCTGTTAAGGAGAACACTAAGTACTGCACCTGCCTTCTACTGTAGATGTTCGAGTTCCAGGGCGCAAAAAGGTGAGTTTGGTAATTTCAATGCGGTAAAAAAGCTGTAACATCCTCCCTTTCGTGCTGCCAAAATCGAAGGCTATTGTCAATATGCATCAAAAACTGTATTAAATGACAAGGATGATGATTATTATTATTATATTGAGGGTCTTTCCGTCGTAGTCGATGGGCGCACGATACAACAGCGAACCATGCTCAGAAACAAGTATGATAGGAATAACTTGGCAACTTTAATGATCTATGTAATTTTTCAAGGGTAACAGGACCGACGGAAGAACTGAAAAAAACTGCTGACATATGAGCGCATACAGTTATTTTTTTTGTATACACAAAAACCAAACGCTGACTTAGCATATTAATACATAGGTAATAAATTTGTAAATTTTACTTGTATCACTGGCACCTTGAACTTAGGATGGTAATTCTTTACCTTCAATTATTCATGATATTCTTTTTTTTGTATGAAGGACACCCTCTATAGAAGATTATCTAGCACCCAGAGCCATGCTCCATTCACCAGAAGAAAAACTAACACTAACTAATACCAACCAATAGCACACTAGGAGCTGAAAGTACTGCTAACGGTTCGCAGAACTAGCATCGAGGTACCTCGGAAGGAAGTGACAGCTATAGAGCAGCAGCAGCAGGAGTAACAGCACGAGCAGATATATCAGTCGAGACTTGGAGGGTCGAGGCAACAAAAGGCGCTGTTCATTACCAAGCTCAGCTGTGGTCGTCACAGGGTCATTTGTCAGCATTTATAAGGCCCAAGTACATTACAACTAAACTAGAGGATTTGTTCATTTGGACAAGCGTGCAACGATGGCCAGGCTCGCGAGAGAAAGCAAGGAATGAGATCTCTCCTGCGGCTGCACTGCCTTGGTTATTTGCTAGATGGAAGAAGAGGCTTGGCGAGACCGTTGAACTTCAGCATCTAACGCTAAAGTCAGACGGAAGAATATTTCAGGGTGAAAGTTCAACCTATTGAATATTGAACATTCGGAGAGACCGGGTACACTAGTCTATCAAGAAGAAACATTACAAGGGTAAGTATTTACTTTGTTGATGATTACTGAAAGCAAATGGGTTTTAGTATTTCTGTTGGCCATGACTGACGATAACTAGAAATAACTTTGCCAAAATTCAAGGCGAGCCAATTTTAACAAATTATAAGGAAAATTTTACGTTGCGACTAAAATTCTATAAACAATTCCATAGTAGCTCGTATCATAACTACATCTTTGTTGTTATATCTTGGACAAACAGTTTTTTCCGAACGCAGAACGCATGGCGTCCCTCATATGATATTCGCTTGTACTAATTTGAACATTTATAGCTCAGTCTCCCTAGCGACAAGAACAAATGAAACTTTCTACCGAAAGTACGAGGAGCTGAAACGCAAGTTGAAGCGTAAGACGCAAGGTCATATACATTGATCAATGCACACCAACGCCTTGCATGCCTTTCAGTAACGACGTCTAATGAAGTTCGAAGTTAAGCGGATGAAAATTCATTCTTAGATGATATAAGCGGATGGAGCCGACGGGCGGTACGCGCTTAGCAGGCAAGGTAATAAGTTAGGTGAGCGGCAAGCGCCAGGGAGTCTGCAGTGCGCGTCAACCTGTCGGCGTGCGCCGCGCTCGCCATCAGCAACTGGTGGTGCTGCTTGTGGCGAAGGAGAAGCTGGACGCGCTCCGGCCCAAGTCATCAAATCCAGTGAGCAAATATGAAAATAATTTTAAGCCCGTAACGAACAGTCAAGTAATACAATAAGGAACTAAAGGGAGCTGTTTTTCATGAATTAGTGGGGGATCAGTGACTCTACTTCGGCTGCATATGAGTAGTTGATTTGTTGTAAAACACACTTACATACATAAAGAACTCAAGCGTCTCGCTCTATCTTTCACTGACCTGGCCACGTTGGTGACGGACGGAGTTTATCAGTTGCTAAATAGGTATGCGTCACACATTTGGTGAACTAAAGCTACCTATTCTCCTTTATGCAGGTAGGGTGCACTGACCTGGCCACGTTGATGATGGACGGAGCTATCAGTTGCTAAATGTACACCACACATTTTATGAACTAAAGCTACTGGTACCTCTTTTCCTGTAATCAAATAGGGAGCACTGACCTGGCCACGTTGGTGGAAGTGTCGAGGAAATTGTGCTTGGCGCCTTTACAGTCCAGGCCGATAGCGATAAAGTCTCCGTTGGACTCCCTCATGAGCGTCTTGAAGTCTTCGTAGCTAAGAGACCCGTTCTCTCTCAAACCGGACGACATGAACATGCCATCGATGAGCTTGTCAACCTGGTACACAAACAAACGGACCCAAATGAATGCATCAGTAATCGAAACAGTGTATGATGATGAACTGACACTTGACGGAATACGAGTAAGTTACTTCTAGTTAGGTCACTATTTCCCAACAGTTTCTATATCTGGTAACCCTAGAGATATTTTAGTATAATCTCGCAACCCTTGCAAAATTCATAACCTTCATGATAAAAAAATTAAATTATACTAATTTTCGTGCAATGAATTTACGTTAATTTTTGTAGGACAGAAATAAAGCATGATTTTACACCCCCAAAAACGTTAGCCTATCTCACACCCCAACGGGTGCGAGCACCCCTGGTTGGGAAGCCTTGAACTTCATGACTATTTATTATTAATAAACTGTACCGTGGAATTACGAGACAAAAGAGTAAACTAATCATTGGCAAATGAGTTACCAGCGGAATTAACAAAAACTTCATAGTGAATAACCGCTACGATAAAAGACTATAAATGATCTGCTTACATTAACCTGTTACCAAAGCTGAACAACGCAGCATTTAAAGTATTGGTAATAAAATAAAGAGACAGCAATAATTTCCGTAACTTACCTCATCGTTGCTAAGTTTTTGAGTCTTGGCAATGTCAACAAGAGACCTTAGCATCTCCGAAAGTTCATTCTTGTCAATAACTCCGTTTTTGTCGTTGTCGCACATATCAAAGATTATTCGCAACTTCTCATCAGTCGATCCTTTGGAAAACAGCACAACGGTATCTAAAAATTCTTGGAAGGATATACGACCATCACCGTCTTTGTCGACAATGTTAAACATCCTTTTTACGAAGACTTCGTCGGGCCTCATGCCGAGAGCCCGAGCAAATTCCTTTTTAGAAAGAGACGTTCTCATGACCAAAGAAACATCATTGGAGCTCTCATCTATAGTTCTCTTTTCGCCAGGCTTTAGACCAAAGGTCAGAGCGTAAGCCTCCCTGAAGAAATGCTCGAGACGTTTCTTCCTCCTTTCATTTGTCTCTGCATTGGCCAACATTTCCTCTTTGAATGCATGTACGGTTTCCATCTGCTTGTTATGGGACCTGAGTAGTTGCTCAAGCTTATTAAGGAACTTCTTGCGGGAGGTTTCT